>ML351833.1:0-27297 GCA_005239505.1 Nicotiana paniculata | reverse complement strand
TTCATTTTGACAGTTTTTCAGCTATTTTCTCTTTTATAAAAATAGTTTCAATTAGGCTTAATTCTGTAATAGATATTTTTCTAAATAGGGAGTATGAACTGTTAAAAGTATTTCATTTTTTAATTTGAAGATAAAGAAGAGCTACAACCTATAAAAATAGATTAATTTATCTCACAAGCAACAGACACACAACAAAACCTTTAGTATTAAACTAATTTTTTGGAATGCATTAAGCTGTCTAGTAACAGACACATATCAAAATTTTCATTTGTTCAAATGATGAATGAGTCATAGCACTAAACATAAGAAAATTAACACACGGCATATAACAGAATAGTCATTACGTATGTAACAAAATAGTCAAAACATCTACGAGGACGAATTCAATACGCATGTAACAGAATGTCAAAACATCATTCTTAAATTACCTCGACTTATGGTAAGGCAAAACACAACAATATACTACTACTATTACATCAACATTCCTTTTCTATCAAGTCACTTCAACTACCAAAACAATTTAGCAAAATATATGTTTGATTAAAGCTGCGGGAAGATCAAAGAAAATTGTAATTATATACCAGTACTAGTTAATTTGAAGACAACTTCCGCTTCAGATGATGCACACTGAAATTTTGACCGCTCAATTAGTGCTTTGATACTTTCATAATTTTCATAAGTCAATGCCTAAATTATGATTCTCAGAAGAGCCGGAGATTTTGCCAAAAGAATCTTGACCAGTTGCATGTGAGAATTTGTCCCTAGAATGCTCCTAATCACAATTACTCTGAGGTGGTTGAATGTTGTATCTCCAAACCTTACTTCCAAATCAAGATAATTCAGAGCCAAAGGTACCCCACTATTATCCACCAAAGAAAGAATTAAAAAAAATACCAAATTTTAATGAGGATTGGAGGTATAAAGAAGCCACTAAGTAATGAGAACTAAATAAAAGACCTATGATGATTAAGTAAGAACCTTGATTTCTAGATATTGTAAATATGGGAAGCTTCTCATCAAGCACAAATCACAGACGACGAAATATAATTCACTCTGATAAAGATCAAAGAGGTAAAGATGTTTCACATAGTTAAGATGAAAGGGAAGACTAGTTGGTACTTCTCCTGCACCTGCAACCAATAACTAGAAAAAAACATCCCAAATTAAAGGATGGCTCATAGTCCACAATATGTTCCATCAATGAAAATGCATTACAGTGAAATTATGAAGCACATTTACCTTGACACTACGGTTATCCAAATGGAGATGTTCCACCGCACAAAAAGACTCAAAAAACCTAGTAATGTGATGTTTTGATTCCAGGGTATTGTCTCCCCTAAGAACAAGCGATAATTGTGCCAGAAGAGGAATAGTTTTTAAATAAATAAAGCTTACTCTGCCTGTGAAGTCAAGGGACTTCAGTTTGGGGGCATAATTTCAATGACACCACTGTAGTTATCTGAGATTTCAAGCACCAATTGCTCGAGCAATGGGCAATGAGAGATTAAGCTTCCAAGCAATATGGACAAAATTGTAACATTGTATAACTTAAGACTAATTAGCCTTCCAAAACCTCTGAAGGCTGGTGGAGGAGATATTAAACAATCTTCAAGAGATAGATGCCTCAAATGCAAGCATTTGAAAAATGAAGCAGGCAATTTGTATGGTATCCCCCTGATCGGAAATTTAAGAATAAGATGTTCAATGCCGTTTTCAGAGAGGAACCCTATCAACTTTCTAATATAAGTAAAGTCTTCCAAATACGGAATTGAGAGTGTTAACTGTTTAACTGGTCCTTCATGAAGGGTCAAAATGTGGCGGATAATATTTTTAAAGTAACTTGTTTGGTGTATTTTCCAAAGTGTTTGATCAAGAGTAAATTGTGGAATTATACACCATTTATATCTCCATTTCCTTGATAAGATGCTTGTTCTCATAGCATCTGTAAAGGCATACGTATAAGAATATCATCAAGTACTTCCTCAGGAAGGTTGCTGAGGAAATCAAAAGGTAAAGTTCCACTGCAAAATCTTTTGTTAACTGGCGACATCATATTAGGATTAGGTTTATAGGGATCGGAAAAACTAACGGGAATAGTACTCCCAAGTTATGATTAAATTAAATCAAAGGAAGAAGAAGAAGAAGCAAGAAACCTATTGAAATTCTGAAGATGGAGCGTCAAGGGAGCATGGGCGATCCACAGACTTAAAAATTTGGCGGATTAATTCATATAGTTATACAGAAAATTTTAGGGTTCCAATGTATAAACATGAAAGCACATAAAACACAAAAGGGTTAATAGGTGCTTTGGTCAAGTAAGGGTAGTGGTTACTTTTATTGAGTGAGGGGTTGGGAGATCGAATCTCACCCTTAACATGGTCAATTTTAATTTCTTCCTTTCACCCCAATCAGCTAGGTACATTTTTATCTACTTTATTTATTTCCTTTTTCAGACTAATTTTTCCCTGAATTTTATTTTACCTTCCCCCTTTTTTATTTTTCCTTTTCTATTTTACCTAATAATTCTCTATAACAAAGAAAGAAAGAAACTTTAAAGTTCGACCTCTTTGTCACGACCCAAATTTCCCCTCCGTTGGGTATCGTGATGACACCTAGTCTTAAGGACTAGGTAAGCCTAACATTCATGGAATAACAACAATAATAAATAAAATCTAATATTTTCTGAAAAAGAATTCTTTACACAATGAACATATTTCCAAAACCCGGTAGTACAAGTTATAAGCTTTATAGAAGTTTACACTATAACTCTTAAATACCACTGTTCAGAAATAAGTACAACAATGTGTGAACAAAAATACGACGGTGACTCCAAAACCCGCGAATGCTGTAGCGATTTTACCTTGAGTCTCCACAATAGCAACCGCGCTGCTAACTATCGATCGGCCGGCTACGCAAAACCTGGAATCTGCACAAAAATGTGCAAAAGTGTAGTATGAGAACACCACAACGGTGCCCAATAAGTATCAAGACTAACCTCGGTGAAGTAGTGACGGAGAATAGTCAAGACACCCACTGGTCTAATAAACTAAACAAGCATCAGTATAGAAAATAACGGAAGCATAACCTCTATCTATTATCTACACAATATGGCTAACAACATAACAACTATAATAAGGAAGGAAAAACAGTAAGCAACAACGGATCACCAAAATAATACACCGAAGGATGGACGGGAACACAACCCAAATCTGGAAATCACAATACAGTAAGGGCAAGTAGTAACTCAGCACTGCAATAGTTTTCACATCAGGCATTAGCCAACAACCCCAATAAATTGGTCAAATTCTTCAAGTGCAAACATTCACCCGAAAGTTTTTTATTATTTTTTATATTGGAAGCTTTAAAGTATAATCCCTTCAATAGAAAATTCTTTTGAAATATATTTTTCCAAAGAAATGTCTCTCAAAAATAGTTTTCTTCAAGATAAATGCTTTTCAAATATACTTTTCCAAAGAAAATATCCTTCAAACATAGTTTTCTTCAAGATAAAATTTTTTCAAATATACTTTTCCAAAGAAATGTCCTTCAAACATAGTTTTATTCAAGATAAGTGCTTTTCAATTGGATTTTTCCAAATAAATGTCTTTCAAACATAGTTTCTTCAATAAAATCTACCGGGATCCCGTTCCGCAGTTTCAAATTTATCATAAAATACAGGGGATCTCCCGGAATAAGTCCGTAGTCCCAAAACAAATATGCAGTGCTAGGGGATCTCCCGGAATACGTCCGTAGTCCCAAAATAAATATGGAGTACAGGAGGATCTTCCGGAATACGTCCGTTATCCCAATTTAATTATGCAGTACAGGGGGATCTCCTGGAATACGTCCGTAGTCCCAATTTAAATATGCAGTACAGGGGGATCTCCCGGAATACGTCTGTAGTCCCAATTTAAATATGCAATACAACAAACAAAGACAACAATTATAGCATGACAGAAAACTCGTACATCACCACATCAACTACAAAGCAACAATGACATTAATACAAGGTACGTCGAGTAAATCAACACAAGGACTTTAAATCACAAGGAAATAGCGGAACTCGTTCACAAGGAATAATCACAACAAAGAATGCTAAGTGTAAGGAGAACAACTTAACCAGGTAAAAACAAGACGTAACAACGAATCCACAATATTCAAGTCAACAATAAGAAGCCAACACAAGTCAAATAAATTCCAAATAAAGGCAAGTCGACTACGATATAGGTTATCTAAACTTCTTTTAAGGTTGGGAAATTAAGAGATATTTAGGAATTCAAATAAGGGGAAGCAACAAAAGATAATCATAACTCCAATTAATGCTAAACAATTATAGGGTGAGATGATATTAATTTCAATTGAATAGGCAGTTCATGAAAAGAATATAGCATGACGGCCGAAGAGGTAAGATCTTCAGTTAATTCGATCAGGGTCAAATAAGCAATTAAGTGAATCTAAAAGCAAGAAACTCTAATTTAAGCAGGTAGAGATGAAACTAGCAATCAGGAACTCAGTCATAACAAGTACAACTTCATACACAGGGAATATAAGGACCTAAGAACCCAAAAAGGCCAACCTTCTACAAATAAGTCCGAGAACGCACTCTTCACCTTGCGTACACGGACTACAATCAACATAGAAGACTCAAATCCTAAGAGGTAATTCCCCCCCACAAGGTTAGGCAAGATACTTACCTCGAAACGACAACTCGGTACTCTAAAATGGACTTCTTGGGTGAAAAGTTCTCCGGACGGATCAACTCCAACTAAAATGACTTCAAGGCACACATAAAACTTACAAGAAACTATTACGCATCATAAGGTCTAAATCTTTAACAAAATCCAAGAATTGGCCCAAAACTCGGCCCCCCGGGCCCTGTGATGACCCAAAGGGTCATCTTATAAATTAAGACTCCATTCCAGGCTCATTAGCCTTAAAAAAATTAATTTTATTTACCTTGATTTGCGTGCACAGTCCAAGCGTGAAACCAGAAAGCTTTTATGTGAAAATATGAGAAATAATAATTTTTGGAATTTAAAATTTGGTTTTAGTTGACTTTGTTCAACATTTTGAGTAAACACACCTGGATCCATATTTCGATGATCTCGGGAGGTCCACAGTAAAATATGGTACTTGGGCGTATGCCCGGAATTGAATTCTGAGGTCCCTAGCTTTAGAAATCATTTTTTTTAAAGAAAATTGTTTTGCTGGAAATAAAGAAATGAATTAATGTTTGAACTCATTGGTATCGGGCCTGTATTTTGGTTCCGGAGCCCGGTACAGCTTTGTTATGATATTTAAATCCTATCTGTGAAATTTGGTGAGAATTGGAGTTGATTTGACGTGATTCGGACGTTCGAATGAGAAATAGTGAAATTAAAGTGTTCTTGAGAAAAATCATGAGTTTGAGGTTAAATTCATAGATTTAGATGTTATTTTCATGATTTGATCGCACGAGCAAGTCCGTATGATATTTTTAGACCGACGTGCATGTTTGGTTTAGAGCCCCGAGGGCTCGGGTGAGTTTTGGATAGGCCATAGGATGTTTTAAACTTGTAAAATTTGCTGGTGCACTAGTTCTGGTGTGCCTGCACTTGCGAGCCTTTGGCCGCAGGTGCGAGAGCCTTTTCGCAGGTGCAACCTTGTCCAATGTTCCCAATTCCGCAGATGCGGACACCCCATCGCAAGAGCGGGACCGTAGAAACGGAAACCCATCCACAAATGCGGCCCCAAGGGCCCAGTCCCATTTTCGCAGAAGCGACCCACTTTTCGCACGTGCGGATGTGGCTCAAGAACCGCAGGTGCGAGGGTCGGGCAGTGAGTTCACTTTAATTAGAACTCCAGCCCTTTTTCTTCATATTTTTCGAACTAAAAAGACCTAGAGGCAATTTTCAACCCACAAGTTCATCCCCAAATTGTTGGTAAGCAATTTTAAACTCTTCTCTTTCAATTACCCAATGTTTTTCATCACTTTTCAATCAAAAATCAAGAATTTTAATGGTAGAAATTGGGGGTTTGGGTAGAGTTAGAGAATTTTGTAAAAATCAAATTTTGACCTCGAATTGGGGTCGAATTTCGAAACTAATTGCATATTCGGGCTTGGGGGTGAATGGGTAAACAGAATTTGGTCCGAACCCCGAGTTTGGACCAAGCGGGCCCGGGGTCAGGTTTTAACTTTTTTTAAGAAAACTTAGGAAAATAATGATTTTTCAGTAAATTTAGTTCCTTTAGCATAGATTAATGATATTAAACTAATGATGATTAGATTCAAGCGGGTTAAAGGAAAATTCGAAATGAAAAGCGGTAATTGAGCAGTAAGCGATAAGGGAGAATATTTATGTTTTATTTATTTTCAAAAATAAGGATTTGGAAAACTCCGATTTTGTTGAAAAGGTTTTCATACTCTGATTTTACTGTGATTTAAATTGAAACTTTGAAATTTTGAGGAGTTCGATTATAGTTGATATTTGGAAAGAGTTATCTGAGTTATATTTTTTATTTACTGTTGCAAGTTACTGGTTATTTAGTTTATTAGTATTATTTCCTTTTTGCTGTATTATATCTATTGTCACAGGTTATGTTATGATTGCCCCACCTTAGCCTCGTCACTACTTCGTCGAGGTTAGGTTCGGCACTTACTCAGTACATGGGGTCGGTTGTACTGATACTACACTCTGCACTCTTTTGTGCAGATCCAGGTACCGACCAGAGTTAGGATATTTTAGTAGCTGACATCATCATTCAGAGACACGAGGTAGATCTGCTGGCGTCCGCAGATTCCTGGAGTCTTCTCTTAATTTTATAGACACTGTTTTATTACATTCAAAAAAAGAGATATATGATTCTTTCAGCCCATTATTTGTAGTACTCTTTAGTAGTTCGTGAATTGTGACACCAGACCCTAGGTAATTACGTAGTTGGTTTTAGTTCGTGGTTCGTTTCATCATATCGAATATTATTCCTGATTACATTTATTGAAAATTATTAGATTTAGTTTATTTTAAATTGTCTCATTGTGTTTAAGTAAATATTCAAAGAAAAATGGCTAATCGAGTTCTAACATTGGCTTGCCTAGAAAGTGTGCTGTTAGGCGCCATCACGATCCCGTGGGTTGGGAATTGGTCGTGATAAGATGGTATCATAGCTCTAGGTTACATAGGTTTCACAATTCACGAACAAGCTTGATAGAGTCTGAAGGATTGGAGAAAATTCAATTTTTATTTCTACTCTGTCATGCGATTCTTGGTATCTCAAATACTGATTGAACTATTCTACTCTCTCGCAGATGGCGAGTACACGTGCTCCCTCTTCCGCTGACCAACAATCCGATCTTCCAGCAGCAGCTCCTATTAGAGGTAGAGGTCGAGGCCACGTCAGAGGCCGAGGCAGGGGAAGGACTCAGCCCATTGCTCATACTGCAACCCCAGCTGCGGAGCCCCAAGTTGAGATTGATGAGGGGACTCCAGGTCAGACCGTTCTAGCGGGAACATCTCAGGTCCTAGAGGGATTTATTTCTAGCCCGGTGCTTCAGGATGCTTTGGTCCGATTAGTGGGCCTTATGGAGAGTGTAGCCCAGACTGGCGCACTCCCTGTTGCAGCAGCCGTATCTCAGGCTAGAGGAGCGGTCCAGAACCCTGTTACCCACACTCCTGATTAGACTACTCTTCAGCTTCAAACCCCAGCAGCCAACCCAGTAGGGGTGGTTCAGATAGTTACTACAACCCCGATTACTGATAGGGCAGCTATGACTTCCGATGCTTTGTGGAGATTGGACATGTTCATCAAGCTTTTCCCTGTTCACTTCAGTGATGCTACTTCAGAGGATCCTCAGGAATATCTAGACAGTTGTCACCAGGTTCATCGTAATATGGGTATTTTGGAGACCAATGGGGTCGACTTTGCTGCGTTTCAGATGACTGGTTCTGCCAAGAAATGGTGGAGGGATTATTTGTTGACTAGACCAGATGGGTCGCCTGCCCTGACTTGGGATCAATTTTCTCACCTCTTTTTGGAGAAATTTTTGCCTATCACTACTAGAAAGAGAAACGTCGTCAGTTTTAGCGTCTTCAGCAGGGTGGCATGACAATTACCTAGTATGAGAATCGTTTTGTGGATTTAGATCGGCATGCTATTCTTTTATTGCCCACAGAGAGAGAGAGAGGGTTAGGAGATTTATTGAGGGCCTTGCCCAGTCTATCAGGTTGCAGATGGCTAAGGAGACACAGACTGAGATTTCATTTCAGAATGTGGCCAATGTGGCCATGAGAGTTGAACGACATGGGAGGTCAGGGGTCAGACAAGAGACCTCGCCATTCTGATAGATTCAGCGGTGCCTCGTCTGGAGGCGGTGATACTCAGGGTAGAGGCCATTCTTCCAGGCCATTTAGTTCAACACTTCAGGCGTCCCATGGTGCCTCAGGTGGTCGTGGCTCTTATTTGCCTTATTCTGATCAGTCAGCCCCTATCAGAGCACCTCCTCTTCAGAGTTATTACCGTGGTCAGCGGTTTTTTCAGGGTCAGCTTCAGTATCAGGATGGGTGTTATGAGTGTGGTGAGTATGGGAACATTCGAAGATCTTGTCCGAAATTTTTGGGTAATCAACCTCAGTACCAGAATTCTCGTGCTATAGTTCCGACACCAGATGCAACACCACCTGCCCAGCCAGCTAGGGGTAGGGGTCGAGCAGCCAGGGGTAGAGGTCAGAATGCTAGAGGCGGAGGCCATCCCACTAGAGGTTGGGGCCAACTCGTTAAAGGTGGAGGACTATCTGTCAGGGGTCCTCCCAGTGACGTAGTTCAGGGTGGTGGGGCCCAACCCCAATTATATGCATTTCCAGCCAGACCCGAGGCAGAGTCCTCCGATGCAGTTATCACAGGTACCATTTCAGTTTGTAATAGAGCTGCTTTAGTTTTGTTTGATCCGGGGTCTAGTTATTCTTATGTGTCATCATATTTTGCCTTGTATTTGGTTGTGCCCCGTGACTCCTTGAGTGTCCCTGTTTATGTGTCTACACCGGTGGGTGATGCTATTATGGTAGATCGTGTATATCGTTCGTGCGTGGTCGATATTGAGGGTCTTGAAACTAGTGTAGACCTTTTGCTTCTTGATATGGTCGATTTCGATGTCATATTGGGCATGGATTGGTCGTCACCTTATTATGCCATCTTAGACTGTCACGCCAAGTCAGTTACTTTAGCTTTGCCGGGATTGCCTCGGTTAGAATGGAAAGGGACTCCTGGTCATTCTCCCAGCAGAGTGATTTCTTATGCCAAGTCTCGTCGTATGGTTGAGAAGGGATGTTTGGCTTATTTGGCTCATATTCGTGATTCTGATGCCGAGGTTTCTTCAATAGAGTCAATGCCTATTGTTCGGGAGTTTCCCAAAGTGTTTCCTGCAGACCTACCGGGATGCCACCTGACATGGATATCAATTTTTGTATTGATGTTGCTCCGAGCACTCAGCCCATTTCTATTCCTCCATACCAGATGGCCCCACCAGAATTGAAAGAATTGAAATACAGTTGCAAGACCTGCTTGATAAGGGTTTCATCAGGCCTAGTGTTTCGCCCTGGGGTGCACCAGTTTTGTTCTTAAAGAAGAATTATGGATCGATGAGAATTCGTATAGATTACCGGCAGTTGAATAAAGTTACTATAAAAAATAAGTATCCATTGCCGAGAATTGAAGATTTATTTGATCAGCTTCAGGGTGCCAGTGTGTTTTCGAAAATTGATCTGAGATCGGGCTACCATCAGTTGAATATTAGGGCGTCCGATGTTCCTAAAATAACTTTTCGGACAAGATGTGAGCACTATGAATTTTTGGTGATGTCTTTTGGCTTGACTACTGCCCCAGCAGCCTTTATGGATTTGATGAACCAGGTTTTCAAGCCTTATCTGGATTCCTTCGTAATTGTGTTCATTGATGATATTCTTATATACTCCCGCAGTCGGGAGGAGCATGAGCAGCACCTCCGTATAGCACTCCAGACCTTGAGGGATAACCAGTTGTACGCAAAATTTTCAAAGTGTGAATTATGGTTAGACTCAGTAGCTTTCTTGGGTCATATCGTATCAGCAGAGGGTATTCAGGTAGATCCTAAGAAGATAGAGGCAGTCAAGAACTGGCTTAGACCCACTTCAACCACGGAAATCAGAAGCTTCTTGGGTTTGGCAGGATACTACCGTCGTTTTGTGGAGGCGTTTTTGTCTATAGCAGCCCCGATGACGAGATTGACTCATAAGGGTGCCCCATTTAAATGATCGGATGAGTGTGAGGCGAGCTTCTAGAAGCTCAAGACATCCTTGACTTCAGCGCCGATATTGGTGTCGTCATCACGTTCAGGATCTTTCACGGTATATTGTGATGCTTCCCGTGTTGGGTTGGGAGCGGTATTGATTCAAGAGGGCAGAGTGTTAGCATATGCGTTTCGGCAGTTAAAGATTCACGAGAAGAATTATCATGTCCATGACTTAGAGTTGGCAGCCATTGTTCACACGTTGAATATTTGGAGGCACTATCTTTATGGCGTGCCATGTGAGGTTTACACGGATCATCGTAGCCTCCAGTACTTGTTCAAGCAAAAGGATCTTAATTTGAGACAGAGGAGATAGCTAGAGTTATTGAAAGATTATGATGTCACTATATTGTATCATCCAGGAGAGGCCAATATGGTGGCCGATGCATTGAGTAGGAAGGCAGTAAGTATGGGCAGCCTTGCATTTATTACAGTTGGTGAGAGACCGTTAGCATCAGATATTCAGACGTTGGCTAATCAGTTCGTGAGGTTGGATATTTCGCCCAGCCATATTCTTGCTTGTACAGTTGCTTGGTCTTCCTTATTCGAGCGTATCAGAGATCAGCAAAATGATGACCCACACTTGATGGTCCTTAGGGATACTGTTCGGCACGGTGGTGCCAAGAAGGTTACAGTTGGAGATGATGGTATTTTGAGGATGCAGGGTCGTATATGTGTGCCTAATGTTGATGGCCTTTGTGAGTTGATCCTCGAGGAGGCTCACAATTCTAATTATTCTATTCACCCGGGTGCTGCCAAGATGTACCAGGACCTGTGGCAGCATTACTGGTGGCGAAGGATGAAAAAGGATATTGTTGCTCATATGGCTCGTTGTTTGAATTGCCAACAAGTGAAATATGAGCATCAGAGACCCGGTGGTTTGCTTCAGCAAATAGAGATTCCTGAGTGGAAGTGGGAGCGTATCACTATGGACTTCGTTATTAGACTTCCACGGACTCGGAGGAAGTTTGACGCCGTTTGGGTTATTGTGGATAGGTTTACCAAATCAGCACATTTCATTCTAGTGGAAAGTACTTACACTTCGGAGCGGTTTACAGAGATATATGTTTGAGGGATTATTCGCCTTCACGGTGTGATCGTGTCTATTATTTCTGATCGAGGTACACAGTTTAACTCGCACTTTTGGAGGGAAGTTCAACGTGAGTTGGGTACACGAGTTGAGTTGAGCACATCATTTCATCCTCAGACGGACAGACAGTCCGAGCGTACCATTCATATCTTGGAGGATGTGCTCCGCGCTTATGTTATTGACTTTGGAGGTTCTTGGGATCAATTCTTGTCGTTAGCAGAGTTTGCCTACAATAATAGTTATCAGTCGAGCATTCAGATGGCTCCTTATGAGGCATTATATGGTAGACGGTGTAGATCGCCAGTTGTGTGGTTTGAGCTGGGAGAGGCTCGGTTATTGGGTACAGACTTAGTTCAGGAGGCCTTAGATAAGGTCAAGGTTATACAGGATCAACTTCGTGCAGCTCAGTCTAGGCAAAAGAGTTACGCTGATCATAAGGTTCGTGATGTGGCATTCATGATGGGAGAGAGAGTATTAGTTTGGGTATCGCCCATGAAGGGCTTTATGAGATTTGGGAAGAAGGGCAAGTTGATCCCTAGGTATATCGGAACATTTAAGATTCTCGATAGAGTAGGGCAGGTAGCTTATAGACTTGTGTTTCCTCCAGGGTTATCCTCAGTTCATCCGGTATTACATGTATCTCTGCTCCAGAAATATCATGGTGACCCGTCCCACGTGTTAGATTTCAGCTCTGCCCAATTGGAAAAATATTTCACTTATGAGGAGGAGCCGGTAGCCATTCTAGACCGGCAGGTTCGTCAGTTAAGATCAAAGAGTTACCCTTCAGTTCGAGTGCAGTGGAGAGGTCAACCTATTGAGGCAACTACTTGGGAGTCCGAGTCGGACATGCAGAGTAGATATCCCCACTTGATTGACTGTTCAGGTAATTTTCTATGTCCGTTCAAGGACGAACGTTTGTTTTAGAGGTGGAGATTGTGATGACCCAAAGGGTCATCCAATAAATTAAGACTCCATTCCAGGCTCATTAGCCTTAAAAAGATTGATTTTATTTACCTCGATTTGCATGCACAGTTCGGGCGTGAAATCGGAAAGCTTTTATGTGAAAATATGAGAAATAATAACTTTTGGAATTTAAAATTTGGTTTTAGTTGATGTTGTTCAACATTTTGAGTAAATGGACCCGGATATGTGTTCTGACGATCCCGGGAGGTCCGCAGTAAAATATGGGACTTGGGCGTATGCCCGAAATTGAATTCCGAGGTCCTTAGCTTTAGAAATCATTTTATAAAGAAATTGTTTTTGCTGGAAATAAAGAAATGAATTAATGTTTGAACTTATTGGTATCGGGCCCGTATTTTGGTTCCAGAGCCCGGTACAGCTTTGTTATGATATTTAAGTTATATCTGTGAAATTTGGTGAGAATCAGAGTTGATTTGACGTGATTCGGACGTCCGGTTGAGAAATAGTGAAATTGAAGTGTTCTTTAGAAAAATCATAAGTTTTGAGGTTAAATTCATAGTTTTAGATGTTATTTTCGTGATTTGATCGCACAAGCAAGTCCGTATGATATTTTTAGACCTGTGTGCATGTTTGGTTTAGAGCCCCGAGGGCTTGGGTGAGTTTTGGATAGTCCACGGGATGTTTTAAACTTGTAAAATCTGCTGGTGCACCAGTTCTGGTGTGCCTGCACCTGCGAGCCTTTGGCCACAGGTGCGAGAGCCTTCTCACATGTGCGACCTTGTCCAATGTTCCCAGTTCCGCAGATGCGGACTCCCTATCGCAGGAGCAAGACCACAGAAGCGGAAACCCGTCAGCAGATGGGGCCCCAAGGGACCAGTCCCATTTCCGCAGAAGCGACCCACTTTCCGCACGTGCGGATGCGCAGATGCAGCCCAAGAACCGCAGGTGTGAGGGTCGGGCAGTGAGTTCACTTTAATTAGAACTCCAGCCCTTTTTCTTCATATTTTTCTAACTAAAAAGACCTAGAGGCAATTTTCAACCCACAAGTTCATCCCCAAAGTGTTGGTAAATAGTTCTAAACTCTTCTCTTTCAATTACCCAATGTTTTTCATCACTTTTCAATCAAAAATCACGAATTTTCATGGCAGAAATTGGGGGTTTGGGTAGAATTAGAGAATTTTGTTAAAATCGAATTTTGACCTCGAATTGGGGTCGGATTTAGAAACTAATTGCATATTCGGGCTCGGGAGTGAATGGGTAAACGTAATATGGTCCGAACCCAGAGTTTGGACCAAGCAGGCCCGGGGTCGGGTTTTAACTTTTTTTGAGAAAACATAGAAAAACAATAATTTTCCAGTAAAGTTAGTTCCTTTAGCATAAATTAATGACATTAAACTAATGATGATTAGATTCAAGCGGGTTAGAGGCAAATTCGAAAGGAAAAGCGGTAATTGAGCAGTGAGTGGCCTGCGAATTTGAGGTAAGTGTTTGGTTTAACCTTGACTTGAGGGAATAGGAACCCCAACCTAAATGCTATGTGAATTTGCATATGTGTGGTGTATAGGTGAGGTGACGAGTATCTATGCACCACTAAATTATTGTTGAACATGGTCCCTTCCTTGTTTTCAATTTAGTTGATTCCTGGCTTAAACTGTTCTATGACCATTGATACCTCCATGTCTAATTATTTTTGTCGACTTCTTTTTAAGTATTGTTCCCAGTATTTTGGAAGTGTTGGTTGTTCCCTTGTGATACATAAAGATTGAATTGAATGACACAGTTTTACGATGCATATATATTCCGTTGTTCATTGTGAAATGGTAATTGACGAAGTTCATGAGTTGTACATCTTTCTGTTTAAAATTGTTGAGACAAAGATATTGTGAAATGTTTTGACCTGAATACTGGGAATTTTTATAAATAAAGTGATGTGATTGTCTGGTGGGAGCGGGTTGCACGCCGCAACAAGGAGTGATAAGGGTGGACAGGTGGGAGCGGGTTGCGCGCCGCAACAAGAAGCGATAAGGGAGAATTATTATACTTTTATTGATTTTCAAAAAAAAGGATTTGGAAAACTCCGGTTTTATTGAAAAGGTTTTAATAATCTGATTTTACTGTGATTTAAATTGAAACTTGAAAATTTTGAGGAGTTCGATTATAGCTGATATTTGGAAAGAGTTATCCAAGTCATTTTTTTATTTACCATTGCAGGTTACTGGTTATTTAGTTTATTATTATTATTTCCTTTTTGCTGTATTATATATATTGTCACATGTTATGTTATGATTGCCCCGCCTTAGCCTCGTCACTACTTTGTCGAGGTTAGGCTCGACAGTTACTCGGTACATGGGGTCGGTTGTACTGATACTACACTCTGCACTCTTTTGTGCAGATCTAGGTACCAGCCAAAGTTAGAAGATTTTAGTAGCTGACATCATCATTCGGAGATACGAGGTAGATCTGCTGGCGTCCGCAGATTCCTAGAGTCTTCTCTTAGTTTTATAGACATTGTTTTATTACATTCAAAAACAGATATATGATTCTTTCAGCCCATTATTTGTAGTACTCTTTAGTAGTTCGTGAATTGTGACACCAGACCCTGAATAGTTATATTGTTGGTTTTAGTTCGTGGTTCGTTTCATCATATAGAATATTAATCCTGATTACATTTATCAAAAATTATAATATTCAGTTTATTTTAAATTGTCTCATTGTGTTTAAGTAAATATTCAAAGGAAAATGGCTAATCGAGTTCTAACATTGGCTTGGCTAGCAAGTGTGGTGTTAGGCGCCATCACAATCCCGTGGGTGGGGAATTTGGGTCGTGACAGGCCCGCACCTCGGAACCCAACAAATTTTCCAAAACCCGAACACCCATTCCAATATGTCACGACCCAAAATCCTAACTTAGGTTGTGATGGCGCCCAACGGCCGGGCCAGGCAAGCCAACACTCAATTTACTAAGGGTTCTTTCTTATTAAATTAAACATTTCAACATATACTCAGTTTTTAAAACATAAAACATAAATCGACAAGGATAGTTAGCCAATTTTTAATCAAAAGCAGTCATGAGGAGGCGTGAGCCAATATATATACAAACCCGTAATCCATAATAACTATCACGAGTGTGCCAGGAACTAGTGTCACAAGTCCTACGGGCATTCTAACAGAATATACAAAAGATACAATATACAGTCCCACTGTCTGAAAGAAAAAGCCCGGAAATAAGAAAAAGAAACCCCATGGTGCTGCCGGAGATTGCCTGGAGAAAGCAGCTCACCGTGAAGTCAGGTCCGTCTGTAATCAGAATCAAGCTTCGGCCTGACAACCAGATGCACCAGCCTCAGAACCTGTACAATTAAGTACGAAAGCGTAGCATGAGTACATAAATATATATATGTACCCAGTGAGTATCCCGCCTAACCTCGAAGAGGTAGTGACGAGAGGTCGACATGACACTCACTAAGGTCCAACAATATAATTTAACAGAATATGATGAAAACGGTAGGCATGTAAAGGCAGTGAAGCAACAAATATATAGAAGGCACTGAAATAAAAGGAAGTACTGGAAATAAATAAATAATTACTACTTCACCTTCCCCCAAATATCTGTCAAATCAATGTCCATGAATTTAGTAACAAATAAATCATGCGCATACATGGTAAGGACAATCGGCCGGAGTCATAAGATAGTCGTGTCCGTGCACTGCCGAGGGTCGAACGGCCCGAACTATAAGTGCACCTTTCCATAAAGTACTCAAATCTATGCACTGCCGAGGATCGAACGGCCCGAACCAAAAGTGCATCTTTGCCATAAAGTAATCCTCTCTATGCACTGCCGAGGATCGAATGACCCGAACCATAAGTGCATCTTCCAATCTGCCATGGCGTACGGCCCGTTCCCATAAGAGTGGGGGAAATCACGCTCCGCTCGCGGAATGTAAATTGCGAAGCGGTCACTGCACACACACTATTCCTTTTTAAATTACTTTTCAGTAAACAATTCCTTACAAATTTTCTCAAATTCCATGATCTCAGGGAAATAAGCCGCATGTAACGTTTAATTTATTAAGCATATAGTTTATATCAAGTAAAACACAAGGCATAATGTGGGCCTAACTACCCGGACATAATAATAATAGCCGCTACGTACGGACTCTCGTCACTTTGTACATACGTAGCCCCCACAGTTATCACATATAGCATTCAAAACACCTACGGGGACAATTCCCTCTTACGAGGTTAGAAAGGAGACTCACCTCGCGTCGCACCTACTCCCCGGGTCAAGAATGCCCCCGAAACTCCGAACTCGATACCCAAAGGACTCGAAGCTAACCAAACGTTACATAAATATATCAAATTATACTCAAAGCATGAAATTCTCCTATTATTTAGTCAAATTCATCATTCTTGAAGAAATACCAAAATCCAACCCCAGGCCCGCATGCTCGGATTTCGAAAATTCTTCAAGGAAACACTCACCCATAGCCTAAGGATCATTAATATATGATTTTTGTATTAATTCATAGTCTATGCACAAGTAATTTTTCTAAATTTCTGAATGCCCTAGGTTACTACCCAAATCCTTAATTTTTCACTTATTAGGTAGTTAACTAAGCTAGGAATTCATGCATTAACTAACTTTAGGATAGAATTTACTTACCTCACAGTGGCTGGGTCGTGGCGCTCTTTTCCAAGCTCTCACAATCGCCTATGGTGGAGGAAAATGGAGTGGGATTGAGATAATCGTGCACTTAAAGACCTTTCTGCCTACAGGGGTTTCCGCACCTACGACTCGACGACTGCACCTGCGGTCTTGTATCTGCGAGCAATAGCTCGCACCTGCGGCCTGGAGTCCGCTCCTGCGACTCTGTACCTGCGGGAAAGGAGCCCGCACCTGGGGGTCGCACCTGCGAGTCCTGGACCGCAGGAGCGGTCTCGCACCTGCGACTGGGCAACCGCACCTGCGGTCACACCAGATCAGGGGCACCAGCAACTGCTTCAGCTGGTTTTTGGCTTTGTTTGGTGCCCGAGAGCACTTGGGCTCAACCGAGCCCCCGTCCAAATATACCAACACGAACCAAATCACAATACAGACTTACCCGAGCCTTCGGAACACTTGCAACAACGCTAAAACTCAAAATCATACCTCAAAAGCCCTAGAACCATACTTAGGAACTTTAAGTTTTCTTGACTTCACTAACAATGCGCCGAACCGACCTATACTACTCGAAATGACACCAAATTTTGCAGGCAAGTCATAAATGACATAAAGAAACTATTCCCGGTCTCGGAATTCCGTTCGAACTCCGATAACATAAAAACACGCCTCAAACCACAATATGGACTTAAGGAACTCTTATTTCAATATTGGGCGCCGAAACGCTCTAGGTTCATCCAAAACCCATTCAAAACATACGCCCAAGTCCGAAATCATCATACGAATCTACCGAAACCATTGAAACTCGATTCCGAGGTCGTCTACTAAAAATTTTGACCGAAGTCAAACTTGACCTTAAAGGCCAACCTGAAGGAACCAAATGTCCCAATAGAACTCTAAAAACTTCCGAATCCCGAACCACCAGTCCCCGCAAGTCATAAATCACAATAAGCCGCTATGGGATGTCTCATTTAGGGGAACCGGGTCTGACAACGCAAAACGACCATTCGGGTCATTACATTCTCCACCTCTTAAACAAACGTTCATCCTCGAACGGGTCTAGAATCATACCTGAAGTGCTGAATAAGTGCGGATATCTGCTCCGCATGTCCTCCTCGAACTCTCAGGTCGCTTCCTCGACTGGTTGGCCCTTACACTGGACCTTTACTACAGAAAATCTCTTGGATCTCAACTGGCGACCCTGTCTATCAATAATGGAAACTGGCTCCTCCTCGTAGCCCAACCTCTCATCCAACTGAATAGTGCTGAAATCGACCACGTCAGAGAAGTCGGTGTGGTACCTCCGGAGCATGGATACATGAAAGACCGGATGAACTCCTGATAAACTGGGAGGTAAGGCTAGCTCATAAGCAACCTCCCCAATTCACCTCAACACCTCGAAGGGACCTATAAATCTCGGGATCAGCTTGCCCTTCTTCCCAAACCTCATAATACCCTTCATCGGCGAGACCTTCAACAGAACCTTTTCTCTTTCCATAAATGATACATCACGCGCCCTTTGATCCGCGTAACTCTTCTGTATGGACTGTACTGTGCGGAGCCTCTCCTGAATTAACTTCACCCTTTCCAAAGCATCCCTCACCAGGTCGGTACCATATAACTTAGCCTCGCCAAGCTCAAACCACCCGATAGGGGAACGACATTGCCGACCATACAAAGCCTCAAATGGAGCCATCTCGATGCTGGACTTGTAACAATTATTGTAAGCAAACTCGGCCAAAGGCAAGAACTGGTCCCACTGACCTCCGAAGTCAATCACGCATGCCCTGAGCATGTCCTCCAATATCTGAACTGTACGCTCCGACTGGCCAACAGTTTGAGGGTGAAATGCTGTGCTGAGATCTATCTGGGTGCCCATCTCACTATGCAATGCTCTCCATAAATGCGAGGTGAACTAAGGACCTCACGTCTATGCACTGCCGAGGATCGACTATAATATAACGGCCCGAATCATAAGTGCACCTTTCCATAAAGTACTCACGTCTATGCACTGCCGAGGATCGAACGGCCCGAACCAAAAGTGCATCTTTGCCATAAAGTAATCCTCTCTATGCACTGCCGAGGATCGAACGACCCGAACCATAAGTGCATCTTCCAATCCGTCGTGGCGTATGGCCGGTTCGCATAAGAGTGGGGGAAAGCACGTTGCACTCGCGGAATATAAATTGCGAAGCGGTCAGATGCACACACACTATTCCTTTTTAAATTACTTTTCAGTTAAAAATTCCTTACAAATTTTCTCAAATTCCATGATCTCAGGGAAATAAGCCGCATGTAACATTTAATTATTAAGAAAATAGTTAATATCAAGTAAAACACAAGGCATGATGTGGGCCTAACTACCCAGACATAATAATAATAGTCGC
This sequence comes from Nicotiana paniculata, assembly GCA_005239505.1. Taxonomy (NCBI): domain Eukaryota; kingdom Viridiplantae; phylum Streptophyta; class Magnoliopsida; order Solanales; family Solanaceae; genus Nicotiana; species Nicotiana paniculata. The sequence goes on along the minus strand of ML351833.1, from coordinate 7,943 downwards.
TACGTACGGACTCTCGTCACTTTGTACGTATGTAGCCCCCAGAATTATCACATATATCATTTAAAACACCTACGAGGACAATTCCCTCTTACGAGGTTAGAAAGGCGACTCACCTCGCGTCGCACCTACTCCCCGAGTCAAGAATGCGCTCGAAACTTCGAACTCGTCACCCAAAGGACTCGAAGCTAACCAAACATTACATAAATATATCAAATTATACTCAAAGCATGAAATTCTCCTATTATTTAGTCAAACTCATAATTCTTGAAGAAATCCCAAAATCCAATCCCGGGCCCGAATGCTCGGATTTCGAAAATTCTTAAAGGAAACACTCACCCATAGCCTAAGGATCATTAATCTATGATTTTTTTTTTTATAAATTCATAGCCAATGCATGGGTAATTTTTCTAAATTTTTGAAGGCCCTAGGTTACTACCCAAATCCTTATTTTTTTACTAATTAGGTAGTTAACTAAGCTAGGAATTCATGCATTAACTAACTTTAGGATAGAATTTACTTACCTCACATTGGCTGGGTCGTGGGGCTCTTTTCCAAGCTCTCAAAATTGCCTATGGTGGAAGAAAATGGAGTGGGATTGAGATAATCCCGCACTTAAAGACCTTTCTGCTTACAAGGGTTTCCACAACTGCGACTCGACGACCGTACATGCGGTCTCGTATCTGCGAGCAATAGCTCGCACCTGCAGAAAAATGGGACAAGGGCCTGGGTTTGCACCTGCGGCCTAGAGTCCGCTCCTGCGGCTCCGCATCTACGGGAAAGAAGCCTGCACCTGCGAGAACTGGGAAACCCACCTGGGGGTCGCACCTGCGAGGCTTGGACCGCAGGAGTAGTCTCGCACCTGCGACTTGGCAACCGCACCTGCGGTCACACCAGATCAGGTACACCAGCAACTGCTTCAGCTGGTTTTTGGCCTCGTTTGGTGCCCGAGAGGCACTTGGGCCTGGACAGGTCCCAAATCATAATACGCACTTGCCCGAGTCTTCGGAGCACCCGCAACAACGCTAAAACTCAAAATCACACCTCAAAAACTCTAGAACCAAACTTAGGAACTTTAAGTTTTCTTGATTTCACTAACAATGCGCCGAACCAACCTATACAACTCGGAATGACACCAAATTTTGCAGGCAAGTCATAAATGACATAAAGGAACTATTCTCGGTCTCAGAAATCCGTTCGGACCCCGATAACACAAAAACACGCCCCAAACCACAATATGGAATTAAGGAATTCTTATTTCAATATTGGGCGCCAAAATGCTCCCGGGTCATCCAAAACCCATTCCGAGCATACGCCTAAGTCCGAAATCATCATACAAAGCTACCAAAACCATCGAAACTCAATTCCGAGGTCGTCTAAAAAAATGTTGACCGAAGTCAAACTTGGCCTTGAAGGCCAACCTGAAGGAACCAAATGTCCCAATAGCACTTCAAACACTTCCGAATCCCGAAAAACCAGTCCCCGCAAGTCATAAATCACAATAAGCCGCTATGGGAAGTCTCATTTAGGGTAATGGGGTCTGACAACGAAAAATGACCGGTTGGGTCGTTACACAATATGAGTTCAATTATACAAAATTTACCAAATTCTGATACCATTTCGTCCCTCAAAACGTGATTTTTCATACTAGAAAATTTCTTCAAAAACCAACATTTTCCTTAACCCAAAAAACAATTTAAATGACAAAAACAAAGATAAAATCATGGAATATATATAATTCTAGGTGAGGAACACTTACCCACTCGATTAGCTTGAAAAATCCTAAAAAATCGCTCCCAAATCCGAAGTCCAAAGCTCCAAATGTGAGTAAAATAGCTAACCCTCGTTTATAAGAATCTGCCCAGGACATCCGCACCTGCGACCACTTAGCTGCATCTGCGCAACCGCAGGTGCGCGAGTCCAACTGCACCTGCGCTCTTTCTCGCTCCTGCACCCAAGAAACAACTTCTGCGTGAACCGCACGTGCACTCCAATATTCCGCACCTGCGGAGGCTGCCTAATTCTCTTCCTCTCGCACCTGCGCCTTCTTTTTCACACCTGCAAAGCTCGCACATGTGGTTCCCTATCCATAGGTGCGGCCACACCAGAACAGCAGCACCAGCTGCATTTTCAAACTTCCCGTTAACCATCTGAAATCATCCCGAGCCTCTCGGGACCTCAACCAACTACACCAATAGGTCACATATCAATACACGAGCTTAGTCGAATCTTCAGAACCCCTAAACAACATCAAAACACCAAATCAACCTCAGATTCAAGCCCAAGAATTTCTAAACTTCCAAAATTCTCTAACGATGCCGAAACCAACCAAACCACGTCTGAATTACCTAAAATTTTGCACACACATCACAACGAGCCTATTCCAACTTCCAGAATTCCATTCTGACCCCTATATCTAAATTTCCACTGCCGACCAGAAATTGCCAATTATCACATTTCGCCGATTCAAGCCTAATTCTACCACGGACCTCCGAATTCGAACCTTGACGTGCACCTATGTCCAAAATCACCACATGGAGCTGTTGACATCATCCATAACTCATTCTGGAGCCGTTCACACTAAAATTCAAATTCCGGTCAAATTCCACCGCTTAAACTTCCAAAACTAGAATCCTTCTTCCAATTCGACTCCGAATCATTCGGTAACTGAATCCAACCATGCACACAGGTCGATTTACACAATGTGAAATTGTTCAAGACCTTATTCCACCGAACAGATCTTAAATTCACAAAATGACCGGTTGGGTCGTTACATTCTCCCCCTCTTAAAACAAACATTCGTCCTCGAACGTGCCAAAATTCACCTTGAAGTATCCAATTTACTAAATGCACACTTCCAACATACACATGCGGGTGATCCCACATCACCCTAATCTACATAATCCTGACGAGACCATCTCAACTGCAATTTAGCCTTTCTACCACCACCGATAAGCGTCATACCTCGATTTATCACCTTATATTCATTTCCAAAAGACCCAATTCTAAATCCATACCCGGTATCAGTCTCAACTAGCTACATCAACTCATGCTTACACCCACAATGTACGACCACACAACATAACACACCACACATAGGCCCTTAATAACACTTATGGTCACAATAGCTGCCCGAAATTGATCCAATACCGACAATTAGCCTCATATCCGATAGAACTCTGTTTCAAACCTCCATCACACTGATAATAATGCAAGAAAATGAAGACCTCATAATTTGACACTCGAATCACCAAGCCACAACTAGCACACACCCTGCAAGATAAAACTCAAGAAGCACAAAATGGAAATGACTGAATATGAAAAGAGAAACAGATAAGGGAACTACCAAACAAGCCCGATAGGTACAACTCTCTATCAATACTAACCTACAAAAACAATATAACAAGGTAATAATTAAAGCATATGAACAATCACAAGGATCTCATCCTGATATAACTTCCACCACGGTACTCAGCCCGGTTCAAACATATCGAATCACAAGAGATCACGAAAGTCTCTCCCTTAACTCTAAATCATAAATAGGATATATATCCCACCACCTGGAACTTTTCACTAGATCAATTCCTTCAACAAAATTACAACACATGCTGGCTTCCACACCGGTGGAGCATAAAAAATCACAGATCGTAACCAAAATACTCAGGAATCAAGCCTACCGTACTGGACAACAGGAATTTACTACTAGTCTCATGATTCTCAATAATGGATAGAAAAAAATGATAAACATGGGCTACCACTCATAGAATATCCCAACATGCGCAAACACGAAAATAGGGTGCAAGGAATGAAACTCACTCATAAATGAAGCCACAAATAAGGGAACTCGTCCCGACCAGCAGAACCATAATGAAATACGAATGGTTCCCCTCTGTAACAGATCAAAACATACCTGCATGATAACGTCTGGCATAATGGACTCCAACCTACTATATGAAACACATCAACAGGCCAGGCCTCCCCCTCGTAGGCTCCCCCTGATCGCTTGAATACCCCACTATAACACATCTGCCCGGATCCTGGGACAATCTCTCACCATGTGGCTGATATATCCACACTCAAATTAACCTCTCCACTGACATGGATGTGGAAACTGATCAGTACGAGCACTCAAAGACCTATGAGAACCTGAAACACTACGCGAAGCCGGACGTGCAACCTGAACTGGCTGACCCACAAAATCTCTACCATGATGCACCCTGCTTCCAAAATAAGTACCAGCAGATCTCTCTAGTCTACGAGGCCTCCTCACCTCCCTGGACTCTCTCTCCTAATCTCGTTTGTCCTCTCGCTCCTGGTCCCACATGCCCTCTAACCGGCGAGCGATCCCTACCACTTGCTGAACAAAACATATGACTCCAACTCTCGAGCCATGCTGAACTGAATATCATGCCTGAGCTCTTCAATGAATCTCCGGACTCTCCCTCTAACTGTAGCGACTAAGGCAGGTGCATGCCTGGCCAAATCACTAAATCTGATGGCATACTCTAATACTGACATAGTGCCCTGGTGCAACTTCTCAAACTCCGCGCGCCATGCATCCCGAAGGGACTTGGGTACAAACATTCTCAAGAACATCTTTGAAAACTGACTCCACGTAAGTGACGCTGACTCGGCCGGGCTACCCAACTCATATGCCTGCCATCACTGCTAAGACACTCCCTTAAGCTGGAACGTAGTAAAAGCAACCCCACTCATCTCAACAATATCCAAAGTGTGGAGGATGTTACGACACTCCTCCAGAAAACCCTATGCACTCTCTAAAGACAAACCGCTGAATGTAGTAGGGTTATATCTCTTGAACCTTGCAAATCTAAGCTGCTCTCCCTCAGATGCTACTGCTCCGACCATGAGCTGAACTGGAACCACAGGCTGTGTCACCATGACACCTGGAACCTGACCAACTTGAACTCGCTGCTCTAGAGTGTGGACGGTGGGAGTCTGGGCTCCTCCTCTGGTCGGTGAAATAACTGGTGCAATCATAAATAACCCCGCCTGAGCCAATGTATCAAACATGCTCAGGAACTGCGCTAAAGTCTCCTGAAGTCCGGGGGTAACAACAGGCGCCTCCGGTACCTGCCCCTCAACTGGAGCTACTGGCGATTCTTCGACTACTTCTCTGGTAGGTGCTCTAGCTGCGGCAAGTACTCCTTGTCGGCCTGTGCCTCTGCCCCAACAACATCTGCCCCGAGGGTAACGTCATCAGGAACTGCAGCTCGGGTCCTCACCATCTGTGAGAGAATGGAACGATAAAAGTTCAAACTTCGAGATCAATGAACTCGCACGATAGGAATGAAAGAAGTGAAATTGTCCTAATAGTTTTGTAGCCTCTCGAAGATAAGCACAGACGTCTCCGTACTAATCCGCAAGACTCTACTAAACTCGCTTATGACTCATAGTACCTATGAACCTAGAGCTCTGATACCAACTTGTCACGACCCAAATTTCCCCTCCGTTGGGTATCGTGATGGCACCTAGTCTTAAGGACTAGGTGATCACGCTCAACTATGTCTTGTAGAAGACTAATCGGGCGTTGCAAATATAATCCGGGGTATTATGCCCAGAGTCGATCCCACAGGGAATTTACGTATCAATGAAGTCTATAAAATACTAAACTGTTGCTTAATCAAGTTACTCAAGACTTTTGAATATCAATTTGGTGATGTTTAACTAATTCTACTACCAATAATAATAAACTAGAATTAACTACAGTATAATGTAAACAATGATGAATAAGTTCTACGGTTATGGTTTTCCCCGTTGGTGAATTCTTCCTAGGATATTTCTTATAGTTTAATTGGCTATCTCTGTCAATCATGAACTCTCTCACTATCATAAATCTCTCTCAAGTAATTATGATAATTTACTAGAAGCACTCTCTCAAGTTACGCTAGCTAGATCGCAATATAGTTCACTTTAGATTGCACCCGAGGTATCGTTATCTCTAATCTAACCTCTAAACCCTCGGTTATGACTTTCGTCTATACTCCGGGAGTGATGTTGTTCAATCAACTACCTAAATATGCACTCCCTCTCAAGTAGATACATAATATTAGGAAGAGCTAATTGAGGGCCCTTTCAATCAACTACGATAAGAACGTAGTTGAACAAAAAGAGATTAATCAACCAAAATATATTAATATCACAATGAATTCATCCCCAACGGGTTCTACCAAAACCCTAGACTAAAGAATTTAGCTACTCATGTTTATAAGAATCTAACANTATTTCAACCGGGAAACACTTAAACTCGTCAAAACTCGGATTTGACCGAACCTGGGACCCCGGGCGTTTGGGCTCTAACGCACCCCTAAGGCCAGGGCAGGCCTGGAATTTGGGCCCTAACGCCCCCCTAACGCCAAGGGCTGCCTGGACTTATGGGGTAAATGCCCGGCTATCGCCCGAGTGTCTCCTTTTTCATATTTTCGATGTATTTGCATCCCTTTAGCTCCGTTTCCATCTCCAATTCACCTACACAATAAATAAACTCCATTAAGCACATAAAAAGTGTATTTTTATCATTAACGCACATCAAATGTAAGGTATATTACATATTAAACTATGCATTCTAGCCTCGCATCAAGACCCCACACTTAAACCTTTGCTCGTCCTCGAGCAATCAAACTACACTCATGTACACAACTTATTAAGCAAATCTCTTAACACGTTATACCAAGAATATTTAAAATATTTCAAGCACAGAGGTGTGACATCCTCGCCTCAATAATCGACTCACAAATACCATGCTTTATTCACAATTCACTAACTACTCTAACTTAGAGGTCAACAACATTAACTTTCCGTCGTGAATCATGTGCCATCACCAAATCAACGAGCTAGTTCCTCACACAATAAAATCTAAGAACACTTAGGAACTCAAGATCGACAGAATTCACTCGCTCTCAGAATTAAAACATTCATATGCCACACAAGATGTACCATAGGCTTGCCCGTAGTGTAATACTCTACTAATCGAGCTCATTCAGTCTAGGATCAAGTAGGACTTTATTTGGTTGTAATGTAGGCTGCGGGACGGGTAGGATACATTTGGATATAAGAGTGACTACATATCCCTAAGCACTTTAATACATAAACTTTCGCGTTCAACCTCAAACTTATATTAAGCCAACTCCACCTACACAACGATGTTATTACCCAATACTTCTTTAAGCACAATTATATTAAGAGTCACCACATATATTTTTCTTTCAATAGAACACAACTGTTTATTTATTTCTTTTTTTCTTTTCTTATTTTCTTCTTTTTCACGTGACTCTTACTTTTTTCAAACGTACACCTTTCTCCTTATTTCAATTATCCCCCTCACAAACCAACCTACCACCCCACACTTTAACTGTTTCATAATTCATACATTTCTAGTGCTTACGAGAGGTGACAAGGTTCAAATATAAAATCAATTCAAATAAAGGGGTATGGCTTGTAATGTGGGTTCCAAAGAAACAGGATTATAGGCTCAACGGGGTTAATGACGATAGAAAATAATTAGGTGGGTAAAATATAGATGATTGGCTCAACAAAGAAATGCCTATATCACTTCCAAGACTGAATAAAACTTCTATTTCGCTTCGCACACACACAGGGAAAGTTCTAGACATCAGATGCAATGCACAGAATAACATTCAAATCTCACACACACATGGCACATAACTAACTCAGGATTGGGTCTATCACGACACTCCAGTCAAAGCAGTTAAGCAAATCTTAAGAATTCCTGATTTAAGGTATTTATTTTAGAGTCAAGAATTGAGCCTAAGCGTCACAACCAACGTATTGACTATTCTCAAGGCATTAGCATGTTTCGAGATATTGCTGCTATTAAGCTCTTAACCATGTGATTCCTACTTCTAAAAATTATAAACTACCTACACCCGGTTCAATTAAAAACCCTTGGAAAAGAACCGTGGTCC
>MDKI01138681.1:0-62829 GCA_005239505.1 Nicotiana paniculata | reverse complement strand
TCAGAAAAATGGTGACATTGATGTGCAACAAATCCGTTCAAGTGACAATCCAGCAGATTTATTACCAAATCTTTGCTAACTTCAACTTTTGAGAAGATGGTATACAAGATTGGAATGCGGAGACTCAAATATTTGAAACAAGGTTTTCATCAGGGGGAGTAAAATATACGATGCACTCTTTTTTCCTTACTAAGGTTTTTTCCCATAGGATTTTTCTTATAAGGTTTTTAATGAGGCACCTAGCAATGCATATTACTAAATATGTGTACTCTTTTTCCTTCACTAGAACTTTTTTCCCACGGGGTTTTTCCTAGTAAGGTTTTAATGAGGCACATTATCTTTTAATGAACATCCAAGGGGGAGTGTTATAAATATATATCATATAATGGATGTTCATTTAGTACTCCGTTGTAAATAAGCTGAAGAAGCTTATCCATATGGGACACTGCCGTAAATATGTTTATCTATTTAGTACTTTATTGGAAATAAGCCTCCTGAAGAAGCTTATTATTTTGGTACTCCGTTATAGATAAACATTACCCCCGGAAGAAGATTATCTACATCTGGCACAGTAGCAGCTTACGCAGCAACTTACAATAGCAACTCACACAGCAGCTTGCAGTAGCAGCTTACACAGTAACTTCCTTCTTGTATAAATAGAGGAGATTTCAGTTCATTATGTACATAAGTTTGAAAGTTCAATAATATATCAGTTTCTCTCTACACTTGTTTTTAATTTATTTACTTTACCGTCGTTATTTTATAACAGATATATATTATTTGTACTTGTATAATAGAGTTTAAGGCAAAGCTACTGATTTAAGATAAAGCCATTGCGTGAATTCAGTAAATAAATTGGACGGATCGAAAATGTATATGAGTCGGAAACTTAAAATAAGTAGTGTACGTATGCATGTGTGTGCAAATTGGACGGATTGAACTTTCTTATATTTACATGTTTTTGTCCGTTATGTGCAAAAATACAAAATACTGAGTGCACGTTTTAAATATTACATTATTGTAAAAAAGAAGCTGGTGTTATAGGAGGTCTGATTAATAGGATGAGATGAGTATACGTTGAAATTTGTTGAACAGAAATCAGCATGTTTTTAATTTTTTCTTTCTAGTTCTACGCAATTTGTTTTTATTGTCTAATATAAAATATATAGTCAAATCTCTCTATAACAGTTTTGTTTGTTTCGATATTGTTTTGTTGCTATAGTGAAGAGTTGTTATAGAGGACACATATTATAAGAATTGGTTCCGAGAAAAACTTAGCTTTTATAATGAACGACTATTATATGCTGTGGTGAAGCCAGAAAATTCAATAAGGGTGTTCAAATTTCGAACACCCTTTGCCAGTGGACTATGCAAGGGTGTTCAAAGTCTATTTTTAATCAATAACAAGTAATATTTTACCTTAAACGTAGTATAATTTTCGGTAAAGGGTGGTCAGTTGACTGCCCTAGGGCCAGCATAGCTTCGCCCCTGATTATATAGGATACTTTTGTAGAAAAATCTGACTGTACTTATTTTTTTTCAAATTAATCAATTTTTGGTTCTTATATTGAATATATAGTTTAAGAAAAAGGAGATAGAAAACATAAATTTGTATCTATCTATTATATTAAAAGTACGAAGGCTCTTAGTAAATGTCGCTCGTCTTTTTTACCCTTTAAAAATAGAGTTCATACTGGATAAAATCATAATTCAACAACTTTTTATAATATTTAGGACTTTATAAAAATAATAATTAAAATTTTAATTATGAAATATTTCCTTATTAACACTAGGTAAGAACTAATATTTATGATTGTACATATAATCCACCCTTGCGTCACAAAATATTTATTTACAGAAATTTTTATATATGGAAAACCCATTGGATTGGAGAAGTAAATTTGTGAGCAATAAAGGAAGAGCAATTTGACCAATTTTGGACTCCTTTTCTTTTATTATAGCCGTTCAATGAAATATTCTTTTGCTTTTTAGACTCCTATTAGTATTTATTTATTATACGTAACATAGTCTCCAATAATAAAAAGATATCCTTCCTTATTAAGGTACCAATTTTCGGCTCTTTTTTATAACCATTCAATACAATATTTTTCCTTTTGGATTCTATTTATGATTTATTTATTAGCAAATTGAAATACAAGAACTGTTAATTTTTTCTTATTAAATATTTTCTAAATTATGTTTTTTCCTTCGTACTGCTTCAAATAATTTTTAGAAGAGAGAGTTTGATACGAGAGATTTTTTGCCAAATCTGGATAAAGTAGGAAAATAAAAGAACAAAAGGAAAGTTGAAACAAAAACTGGTGACTTCATATGGTAACTATGCCAATTTTATGTACGACGCCGTGTCTAATAGGGATCCTATTAGTATAATTAATCTATTTTCCTTTCTACTGTCATTATTTTATGGTTTTCGCAACCTTTTAGGTAGTGGGGTTTTCGATTTTAAAAGTTTTAGGTCTTTGGAAATCGATCTTGAAATCATACTATAAATAAGTTGTTACGTTTCTTGATGTATACTATTTTTTTTTTATATATGGTTTGAAGACTCAGTAAAATGATCATTAATTCTTATTTTAATGCTATTATATATATATATATATATATTTTTTTTTTTAAATTTATAGACGCTACATACACGTGCGTTATACTAGAACTAGTTATATTAAAAGTACGAAAACCCTTAGTGAAATGTTGTTCGTCTTTTTTACTCTTTTAAAATAGAGTTCACATTAGATAAAATAGTCATTTAATTACTCTCCTAATATTTAGTATTTAAAGTCAACTAAAACTTTACTTATTACAATTTTTTTATTTGAACAACTACAAAAAAATATTCCTAATATTTAGCTCGTTTATAATTTTTTTCCCCTTATTCTACGTACATAGAAATTACGCCAAGGAGGAAAAAACCAAAAATGATTATTTATTGCCTTTTTTGTGGGATATTGCTTTTCTTTGTTTAGGTCTAGGATTCACTTTGGATTTAGAATTTTATTACCAAAAACTAATATTAGGTAGTTGTGTCTTTTACCCTAGGCTACAAATCTTTGCCTTTTTTATTTTCATTGTATATCTTTATGTTCTTAACAACTTTTATTTTCATCTAAAACTATAGGTATCATACAATTACAATTAGCCGTCGGAAGAAGCTCTTCAAATTTCGTAGAAGAATTCAACTATTGAATTTTCCTCTTACGAATTTAGCAACTATTGATTAGCAATTACCTATCATAAACTCTTCACAATGTCGATGTCTTCGGAGGTAATTTAATTAAATTTAACCTTTAGTTTGTTCTTGAAGTTGTGTAACTTTTGATAGACAGTTGTAAATTAAATTGTTGTCAATTCTGATTTTTATTTACAATGTCTCATATACAATTAAAATTGGCTCAGTTACAAATTTTGTGCAAGTTTTGGAGCATTGCATTCCCTAATAGAAAAATCATTCTAACTATATCAATTCAATATCTTATCAAATCAAGATTAATTGTTACCTTGTATTTTATAATTACTCATTTTTATGCCAGCTTAAGGTGCTCATACGAGATCTAAGGTATTATAAAAATATCTTCAAATAAATTACGTGGAGATAGTGGGCAAACTTGTAATATGCTTTCATTTATTGTGGCGTTTGTGCATCAGGAAATAAATTTTCTACTCTTTTCGATCCTTAATATAAGTTCAAGTATATCTTTGAATAAATTTTAAAATATTTTGATCATGTTGCTATTAAAATACTTGTGCACACTTAATTCAAATAGAATTGATTCGAATGTGTGCATATCAATATTTTAAGCAAATTTAACTTTCAATAAGAATCTTACTTATTTAAAGTGAATTAGTAAAATAATTTTAAATTGCTACAATACAAGGCCTTTAATGAACTCTTACATTTGCAGAGGAGGAGGTAATAATCTAGACAAAATAGTATTTAATTTTAGGATCTAAAATATTATTATTAAAGTTTTCCTATTTGATAAGATAAAATCGTAGAAGACAACTAGATTATAAATCAGTTGTCATTATTTGTTCTTGCATTAAGTCCAACAAATGAAATCATCTCGCTATAATTTTTATACTAAGTTTTTTCTTGTAAAATATTAGTTCAATATTAGTTATTCTTTAAATTTTAAATTTTCACTATAAAATCTTTATAAGGTATAACGCCAACGTTTTCATTAAATTTTTAAAAGACCAAAAGATTTAATTTTAATTTGTGTTATTTGACAAATCTTTAAAAAATTGTGATAAAAAATATTTTATGTTTTATTTCAGTATTAGGTCACATAAATAATAATATTTTTTTATAAGTTTCGACATAAGTCCAGATAAATCACGATAAAGCATCTAAATAAAATTTCATCATTTGTTAAGCTAACTAAATGAGAATAATATTTAATATTTAAAAAAAAGCTTAAATTTTATTTTATAACTCAAATAAATTATATAATAATATGTATGTAATTTTCAAAGTTTGTATATTCACTCATATAAATACACGGGTAAAGCGTGTACCCTAAGACTAGTTAAAAAAATAAAGGTAAATAAAATTGGCTATGGCCCATGAAAACTATACCATATATAGGAAGATTATGAATAATTCATTGAAAATGAATGCGCACACACCTGTCAAAGCAAATGGTGGACGCCAACTTGAATGGGCTTAGCAACTGTTTAGGAGATAATTTCTAATTTTAAAAATTCCATTACACACCACTGCATTCATTTCATCCCTTGTCTGCTAGGTCTGTTAAAGATTTGATTGATGAATACTTGGTCAAAAATACACCTGACTTCTCCACTTCTTCTGCTTTTTTCCCTGGTCTCAAAAAATTGATGAGATTTTCACAAGATGATAATTAATAGTAGAACTCATTTCAGTTTTTGTTGTTGATTTTAGCTAATTCTTTGTTGTATTTTGAAGATTCTATCTAAAGTACCAACACCCAATCACCCATATTGCACTGTTCTTTTCAACGGTATAAAGAAATTGAATGAAATATGACTGCAATTGTGTGGTGATCCAAAGATTTAGTATATAATTTGAATTGATACAAAAGATAAATGTAATCCAAAGGCGGATTCATGATATAAAATTGAAGTCTTGAAGTTAAATTCAAAAGTTAAGGACATATAGTCCTAAAGTCCTGAAGTTAAATTCAAAAGTTAAGGACATGTAGTCCTGAAGTCCTGAACTTAGAGTTCCAAAGTTAAGGACATGTAGTCCTGAAGTCCTGAAGTTAAGTTCAAAAGTTAAGGACATATAGTCCTAAAGTCCTGAAGTTAAATTCAAAAGTTTAGGACATGTAGTCCTGAAGTCCTGAACTTAGAGTTCCAAAGTTAAGGACATGTAGTCCTGAAGTCCTGAAGTTAAGTTCAAAAGTTAAGGACATGTAGTCCTGAAGTCCTAAACTTAGAGTTCCAAGTTCAAAAGTTAAGGACATGTAGTCCTGAAGTAAAGTTCAAAAGTTAAAAACATGTAGTCCTGAAGTCCTGAACTTAGAGTTCCAAGTTCAAAAGTTAAGGACATGTAGTCATGAAGTCCTGCAGTTCAAAAGTTAAGGACATGAGCAAAAATGTATTTTCATCCGGGCAGTTAAAGTTTATTAAAGCAGTGACTAAAGACTAAAGACATTTTAAACAGTTACTTAAAAGTAAATACATGTGTTATTAATGGCTAACCGTGCACTTCCCCCAAAAATGTACTACCTTCATTCTAATTTATGTTACGTCGTTTGATTCGATATAAAGTTCATGAAAGAAAAAAAATTGAAACTTGTGATTTTAATCATGTCATAACATTTGTGTGTCTTTTAGACTTTAAAAACTTGTGATCTTAAGCATGATATAAAATGTGTGGGACTTTACAAACTTTGATATACGAGTAAAATGAGAGGTTTAAAATTAAATTATTTTCAAATTTAGAAACGTATTATTTTTGGAACACACTTATAAAATAATATTTTTTTTATTGTTCCACTCGATATTTTATACCTGTTTTGGGTTTTGACTAATGCAAATTCACACCGCGTAATGACTAAAAAGGGAGAAGTACTCTCTACAAGAATTTTTATATTTTCGAAACTCAAATCCGATACTTTTAATTAAGAGGCAAAAATTTTTATCCATCTTACCACAATCTTTCACTGTAAAAATAGTGTCTTTATGGAACATAGAGAATAACAAGAAGAGAAAAACATTAGGGTAAAATAAATGTTCAAAGTATTTGTTTTTTAAAACAAATATTTTGAATCTGCCCAAAATGCGAATCCAACGCCAATAAATTCCTCTAAACACTGCCACCAAATATTTCCCAAATGGCATCATTCGAGTATCTAAAAATAGCACCATTCTCCACATCTCTCTCTTCTCTGTCCTTTCATTAACAGAAAAAAACCAACCCCATTTCTCCATACTTTATACTCTCTAAAGAACCCTTTAAAGGGTGTCCAATTCTTCCATTTTCTTGAAGTTCCTTAAACCCTTTGTGCATTTTTATTGCCATTTTCTCTTCTTTTTCACCAACTCTTTGATCTTGCCGGAATACCCATTTTCCGGCAGGTCAAAGGGGTGGTGAATTCATCATTTCCTTGGAAATTTCATTTCTTTACCTGGGTTGGTCTTTAATTTTGATATAGATTTCCCACAAAAGAAACAAATTAAAATTTTGAACTTTATACCAACTTTTTTAGGTCAAAGGGGTGGTGAATTTCAATTCTTTATCTGAGTTGGTGTTTAATTTTGATATACATTTCCAAGAAAAAGAATAACTTTACACCAATTTGTATATACAGATTTCAAGAATTGACATTGAGAAAAAGGAGGTGGAGATGGAGGTGATTTCTGCTAGGAATCCAATAAGCAATGTGTTGGAAAGAGTTGGGGTTTATGGGTTTGTAGGGAGCAGCACAAAAAGGTGCAATAATGAATTTCAAGATGAAGAATATGATACAATGGAAATGGTGCAAATTGGTGCTGAAAGGACAAAAAATGTGCTTATTTTGATGAGTGATACAGGAGGTGGACATAGAGCTTCAGCTGAGGCGATTCGCGATGCATTCCATTTGGAATTTGGGGATGAATATAATGTAAAGTTTTATCTTTCTGGTTTTACAGCAATTTGATTTGGATTGCTATACTTTTTTGTTGCATTTTTTGTTTGGAATTTTGAATTCCCTAATCCCCTTGCTTAGAAGATCAGAAGGGGAGCCTTGGAGCAACGGTAAAGTTATCTCCGGGTGACCTATAGGTCATGGGTTCGAGCCATGGAATCAGCCAGGCATGAGCGTAGGCTGCCTACAGCACCCCCTTGGGGTGCGGCCTTTCCCGGACCCCGTGTAAATGCGAAATGCTTTATGCACCGGGCTGCCCTTGCTTAGAAGCTCCGTGTCAATTGTGTGTGGTCCTATGTGCATTATTGAGTCATTTGTCATTATTCTGAAATTTGAAAATTGATGTGTAACTGTGAGGAATTGAATTTTCCTTGATAAATGCCAAATGTTGTTTTTTGCAGTTTTAATTAGCTCTTGAAAGTTAGAGGATGTTAAGTACAATATAGGGTTGATTTCTAATTTGAGTATTATCCATTTAACTAGTTTTTTTAAAATCTACCTAAAACTCTGTTCTTGTTGCTTTAACAACAACCGAGTGGAATCCCACAAGTGGGGTCTGGGGAAGGTAATGTGAACCCAGACCTTAACCCTACGCTTGGAAGGTTCTGTTCTTGTTGTTTTGATCTATATAACTCTCAAGTTTTATTGAGATCCCATCTTGTTATCGTCCTTCTTCCTCTAGTCTCCTTTTATCCTCTAGCTCGCTCTAGCTTAACTACTTTTCTGGCATAAAATCTTTGACTTGTTAAGTTTGACAATTTAGTTCTTGGGGTTTTGTTGCATGGAGTGACAACGTGACATGCCTACTGTCTTTGCTGTATGGACCTACCGTGACTTCATATTTAAATTTAATGTTATATTGATACGTTCTATTCTTACCAGATATTTGTAAAGGACGTTTGGAAGGAATACACTGGCTGGCCATTAAACAGCATGGAACAACAATATAAGTTCATGGTTAAACATGTGCAACTCTGGAGAGTTGCATTTCACAGCACGTCCCCTCGGTGGATACACTCTGCTTATCTTGCTGCCATTGCCGCCTTCTATGCCAAGTATATTTCCTTGTTTGGTTTTACACGACGTCTAAAGCTGTAGAAATTTGATACTTCCAATGGTCAATGATGATTTTCTTTTGCATAATATCCAATGACTTCTTTGTTTTCTAAATGGTTTTCCTTTGATACTCCTCGATACGCCAGTTAGGTTAGCACTACAAGTTCATCCTTTTTTAATAACAACAACTACGCCTCAGTCCCAAACAAGTCGGGGTCGGCAATATGAATTCTCATTCCTTTCATTTAGCTCAACTCATTATTATCATTACCAAAATAAAAAGCGCAAGTAGAAAAGATAAATATAAATTCATCAATTTTTTAATGGTAATTTTTTTTTTAATGCATCCAGTATTTTTTTTTTGAATACTTCATATCTTCTCATTTTGCCAATAGCAACTTGTCTCATTATTTATTACTCAGATATTAAAAATGATTGCTGACATGATTGCCTAAATTTTATGTGAAGGTGGAACTTTTAAATGTTATGCAAAGATGTTGGATCAACATAATATTCCTCAAAACTTGGATGAATCTTCTTCAATTCATTTACAAAATTTCTAGTTAGTGTCCTACTATTAATGAGATTTACTAATCGTTGCTTTGTGAAATTGAAGGGAGGTAGAAGCTGGTTTGATGGAGTATAAGCCAGACATTATTATTAGTGTTCATCCTCTTATGCAACACATTCCTTTGTGGGTTCTTAAATGGCAAGGCCTACAAAAGAAAGTAATCTTTGTCACAGTTATTACAGATCTCAGTACTTGCCACCGTACATGGTAAATTATCGAGTAACTTAATTTGGAATTACAATTCATCTAGCACTATTTTCATGCCATAGATTCGGTCTAAATTTTAGAACTCTTTTTAAGCATAGGTTTCACCCTGGAGTCAATCGGTTGTACTGCCCCGCTGAGGAGGTAGCAAAGAGGGCTTTACTAGATGGATTGGAAGAATCTCAAATACGTGTTTTTGGGTTGCCTATTCGTCCCTCTTTTTGTAGGGCAGTTCTTTCCAAGGTGAAATTTTCTGTCAATTTACAAAGAGTTACACTGCTTCGAATCCGCATTTCATTTCTTTCTGATTATTTTCTCAATACTTGCTATAGGATGACCTCAGAGTAGAGCTTGAGATGGATCCAACATTGCCAGCAGTGTTGCTGATGGGTGGAGGGGAAGGGATGGGACCCGTGAAAAAAACTGCGAAGGCTCTCGGAGAAGCTCTTTTCGATAAAGAAATGGAGAAACCTATTGGTCAAATGGTTGTCATATGTGGACGTAATGAAGAGCTAGCGTCCACATTACAATCACTCGAATGGAACATCCCAGTCAAGGTAAAACAGAATTATATTCTTGGAGTATGAACGCCTTTCAAAACTGTATTACACCTCTGGTTTACTTGTCAATGGATAAATTTTTTGAAACTTTTTTTCCTTCTCGCTATCTAGGTTAAAGGATTTCAGAAGCAGATGGAGAAGTGGATGGGTGCATGCGATTGTATTATCACAAAGGTAAATCGATGTTGTCCCACTTTAGCATTGCATGTGTAATGTTTGTAGCTGTATTAAAGGTCAGTTATTTTTGCTTGTAGGCTGGACCTGGTACAATTGCAGAAGCATTAATCAGAGGGCTTCCAATTATTCTCAACGACTACATTCCCGGACAAGTTAGTGAAATCAAGTTGATCTATCGACTGCTATAGCTATCGTAGTGGCTGCTGATATGACATTGTTTAATTTACTGATCATTTTTTTGTTGTGTATTTGTAGGAAAAGGGAAACGTTCCATATGTTGTGGACAATGGAGCCGGTGTTTTCACACGAAGTCCTAAGGAAACAGCCCGAATTGTTGCAGGGTGGTTTAGCAGTAAGACCGATGAGCTCAAAACAATGTCAGAGAATGCACTAAAACTCGCACAACCTGATGCAGTTTTTGACATTGTGAAGGACATTCACGAGCTCGCATGCCAGAGGGGTCCTCTTGCAAACATTCCTTACGCGTTCACATCTTCATTTTCAAGCTTAATTTAACCGGATAGACTCTGCTTTTCTTTCACTACCAGGTCTAAGGTTTGTTCTAGTAGGATATTATGTAAATTAGGTTCAATGATCTTCATTCTTTGGCCAGAATCGTTTGGCGCTCATTTATAATATGTTAGATTATCTAGACAAATTCTGATCCTTGGTTAGTTGGACAAAAAGGGCAAAAAAAAAAAAAAAAGAAAGAGAAGTTTCTTATGTTGGAGTGTTGAATACATTTTTTTAGTATTAAGATTACTTGTCTTTTAGGACCTGTTTGAGGTTGCTTCAGAATTGAAGAAGTTTCACTTGCCCTGCAAAAGTTGATATTATCAGTGTTGAATATATTGTTTGGTTTCCTTTCAAGACCAATTCTTGTTATTTTCCTACTTGTGACTCTTTTTCCTTGTGTCCACCCCCTATAATCTTGCTTTGAGCTTAATTTTTATTAAGAAGTTCGATACCGCGATTATGGATCAGTGGCGGAGCTAGGATTTTTATGAAGGGTGTTAAAAAAATAAAAAATTAAACATACGAGAAGCCAAGGGGATTCAACATCTCATATATACATTTAAAAAAATTTAACCTTGTATACACATTGTAAATTATTGGCAAAGGGGATTCAGATGAACCCTCTTTCGTCCCTAGCTCCGCCATTGTGGATGTAAATGAGATTTTGCCCTGTCCCGTTAAGTTGTGTAATATTTGTTGTTACTTTATGAGTTTTGAATTTTAGAATGACGACTTCGCTTCAAGTGTTAATGACCGAGTTATAATTTAATATTTGTACATAGTTAATGAATTTCTTAACATAAAATACATTATTTGAGCAAAAACTTTTGAGTTCGACCGAAACCATAGCTCGGCTACTACCTCCGCCATACATTTAAACGTCCTCAAATCATGTGCCAAAAATTCGAATTGGTAGTGGCTTCTAGACCTCTATTATTTAGTTGAACATTTCTTATTTTTCTGTCAATGTGTTACAATTATATCTTAATTCCATGCTAGTTAGAGCCATCTATACGTGCAAAAATTGAACATGGAAATCACATTTTAGAATCTACGTAGATGGCCATGTATCCAACTATATTATTGTACCTTGAATGGAGGTGAGAAAGTGTCAGATTCTCTTTATGTAACAGAAAAGTGTTGAATCTTTTCCTGAAGATGAAATATATATATATATATATATATATATAAATTATTAGCGCGCATTACCTTGACATTATAGGTAATATAGTTTGCCTTGGATTTTGTCAAAATTTGCGATAATATTAGATTTTTTATACACATGGATAGCAACATCATAAATAGTGTTTGCAAATACAAAGGGTGAAAAATTGTGTGCAAGTTTATCTCTTATTACTTGGAGGCTCCAATAACAAATAAGTGATTATTTTGGGTGTTTTCTCCTTTTTATTGTACAATTAGCATCAGGATTCTCTATATCTCTTCATTCAAATGGTCTGTGATGAGCTATGAGGGTGATCTTCAGAATTTAACTCCTCTGGCTTAGAAGAATATCCACCGGTTTGTCTTCACTTTCTACACCGCCCACTCTTCCCCTTCTGCTCCGATTGATCTTGAGAGTAGTCTTCAACGGATTGATGATAGTTATTTTTAATGTTGGCGGAGGGGAGTATGATCTTTAAGATGATTTTCATTTGGTTCAGGACAATGCAGATGATACTTCAGCAAACAATTTAACTGATGTTGAGCTTGTTGCTGGTGATAACAATGATGCTAAAACATAAGATCATCAACATTAATATAGCCCTTGGCAAACAAATTCACTCCTAATGATACATATGAAGGCGGGATACGACATACTTTTCTTACTATGTACTAGAAAAAAGCCCTACTGTTATTACTCTGGATAGCTGCTTCAAATATGTTCTACTATTTAAAATGCAGGTGACAGAGGTTACATAAATATTCAAAATAAGTTGATTAAAAGTAAGATACCGAGTTTCATTGTCTAGGCCGCTTCTATATAGCACATGTACACATTTTTTGAGATTTTTAACTAATTTCTCACCTTACATTAATTTGTATAAAATTATATATACAATTTATTTGATATACTCTATGGATCAAATCAAAAAGGAAATATGAAGCCTTCTGAAATTATAAATGCACAAATAGTCGATCGTATTCACTGTTTATTTCTCTATCTGGTGTATTTAGATTATACTATAATTATACCCAATTATATACGTAATATATATAAGCTATTTTTAGTATAAATGGTTGAATGAGAGGCTATTTGAGTTAATTATTTAAAAAGAAATTTAGAGCCGATATAACTACCGGATCTTTACACAAATAGCCGATTATATTCATTGTTTACTTTTTTTAGCCATACACATAGATTTTACATAACTATACACATATAATACATGAATTATGTATAAGTTATACATTTACCGACTATTTTTAGTTTAAACGGTTGGGTGAACAGCTATTTGGGTTAAGAACTAAAAAGTCTATGGCCCAGGTGAAAACTACTCCCAGCAGGCCCAAATAAACATCAAATGGAACCAAACGGTTTCAGGCTTTCAGCTTCTCCTCACCGTTCAGTTTCGCGAACGAAATCAAATTGTGAGTTTCTACATCATACTCTTTACAAAATTTTACCTTTTTTTTTACAATAACCTCAAATTTTAGAGAGAAAAAAATCTTATTAAATTGGATTATAGTACTGTTTTTCTTCCATATTTCATTGTGATTATTACTGGTTACTATTATCTTGAAATTGTGATGTTACACTAAATTACATTTGAGCAGTAAAAATTCAATGTTTAATAGTTATTCTAATGTACCTTATGTTAATTGCATTTGAGTAGTAAAAGTTCAATCTTTAATAGTTATCTGAATATATTCCATATGTTAATTGGATTTGAGCAGTAAAAATTCAATGTTTAATAGTTATTCTAATTTATACCATGTGTTAATTGCATTTGAGCAGTAAAACTCAATCTTTAATTGTTATTATAATTTATACCATATGTTAATTGCATTTAAGCTGTAAAAATTCAATCTTTGATAGTTATTCTAAAATGTACCAAATGTTAATTGCATTTGAGCAGTAAAATTCAATCTTTAATAGTTATTCTAATATATTTCATGTTAATTGCAGCTTTGAATTGTTCTTAAATGAATCTTGAAAATCACCATATGGTGGAGAAGAGATTAGTTTTTGTGACGGTAGGAACAACTTGTTTTGATGCATTAGTAAGAGCAGTGGATACAGCAGAAGTTAAGGATGAATTATTCAAGAAAGGTTACACTGATATTTTGATTCAAATGGGGCGTGGATCGTACATTCCCACAAAGGTAATTTGATATTTCTCTGTATATATGTTTTTCTCTAAATACATTTGTGGTAAAAGTTTCATCTTTTCAGTTTCTGCTCTAGTTTTAGATCCCAAAAAGTTGTCTCCTGTCTTCTTGATTTTAGCCAAAAAGAGAGGAAAAAAATACCTTGTGATATAGTTTGACAAGGTACAGAGATTTATGCGAAAAAGAAAGTCTTTTGAAACTTGTGGTGTTAAACATGCCATGCGATTTTTGTTAAATGGTTTCCAAATATAGAAAGGTTTCATTTTTTTAGAACAGACCAATAAGAAAGTAGTGCCATGTGAAATGGAACAGAGGGAGTATGAGTTGGTGATAGTTGAGAAATGATGCAGAATTACTGGTTTTACCAGGATTTTGGAAATAACCTCTGTTTGTTTTTATTTTTATTTTTATTTTTATTTTCTTGCTGTGAAGAAAGTTTAGGATTCTTCTCAGATGTGAGACTTAGATTGGACAAGGACATTCAGATGATATGTTTAAATGGGAAAATAGATCATTAGAAAAAAGGAAAGCGTAACTTGTCTTGAAAATTCTAAGCTAAGGGATCTTAACCCTGTCCAACGATAACATTATGCACAGTGCAGCAGAAGAAGTTCTATGTGTTCAAATTGTGTATTCATTTAGGGGAGGTAGGTCTGTTTAATTGAATTCTGAAAATTGGAAGTTCTGGTGAAGAATTTATGTTCAGATATGCTTGGTTATGTAACTTTAATCTGTGTAGTCACTGAAAATGGCTATGTGGTTACCGAGTCTCAACTGTCTCTATGAAGGACAATACAAAGGATAGATTGGGAAAGTGTGGCATGGCATTGCATTTGGGTTCGTTTGAGTGCTAGCATCTATCAAACTTAAGGACCATTTTAGTTTTCCATGATAAGAATTCGGGATATATTATCTGCACAATCATTTGATGTTTGGGTTTGAACAGATTGGCTGCAAGCAATTAGTTAAGTACCTGCATAATATGTGCTTGTTGGCTTCTTGCTGTTTATCACTTCGATTGTGATGGCCAAAGTTTCCTTTCCAATGGACTGGCTCTTTTTTGTTAAGCTTTATTCCAATCTCATATAAATCTCTTTTGAGCCTTCTACTGAACTGTTGCATACACACTCAGTAACTGGCTCGCATATAACTTACCTTCGCAACATTTACTCACTCACTCGACATTTCTTCTTTGCCTGGTAATAACTCATTTATTTCTGGTCTTTTATATCTTGTTGTAGTGTTTCCAGTCGACTGCTGATAATGGTTCCCCAGCTCTGGACTACTTCGCATTTTCATCAAGCATAGCTGACTACTTGAAGTCAGCATCACTTGTTATCAGCCACGCAGGTAATTCCTGTCTTTGGCTTTCACAGTTTCCTTTACTTTTCTTCCTCTACTCCCCCCTCTAACCAGATCACAGCAGTTAGCCTTTTGGATATCATTGTTGGATTGAAGTAGCTATGTATTTGCTCTGACTATGGAAATTAGTTCGTAGATCCAGATTATAGTTGTGGCATAGCAGAAAAAAGGATATGTGAACTGCAGATGGCAAAACCTAGAGTTAGCTAGGTTCCAATGCTCATGCAGTGTTATAGAAGAAGTGTTATAGAAGGTGCGAAAGAGTGTTATAGAAGGTGCGCTTAAGCCCTGATGCGAGGTGCAAAACATGTTGAGCTTTTCGCCTTGCTTTTACTTGAATGAGTGTAACCTTTGTGAGGCGACACTAAACAATCGATATATCACTTTATCTTAATTTTTGTTTTCACATTCTTTCTCCATATATTTTGTTATTCATGCTTAACATTTGGATTACATATACATATTTGTATTTTATCTCCATTTGCGTCTTTCTTCATTTAAGCCCCACACTTTATTTGCGCTTAAAGCCCCAATGAACCTCATGATGACTTACGTAGAAACATAGGGGGAGTCAAGTTGGAAACGACTCTGTTTCCCTTAAGACGTTATCTCATGATGGGATATAACGTCAACCTCTGCTTGCAAATGTTTATGGCTGCTACTGGCCTCAGAAGTCATATGATTGGTGAAAAGTTCCTGCGTTTTATGCAGCATGTTCAGAAGATAGGGAAATAACTGTATTTCTGGTCATTATAAAACTTCAAAATGTGCATGTGCATGTGCATGTGCATGCTTCGAGAATTTTAGATCACAATGACACTGTAGAAAATAGATTAAAAAGCTAAGGCTATGTAGTCACACATTCGATGTGCTGCAGGTTCAGGGAGCATATTTGAGACATTACGGCTGGGCAAACCGTTAATAGTGGTAGTCAATGAGGATCTAATGGACAACCATCAAAGCGAACTCGCAGAAGAACTGGCTGAAAGAAAGCATTTGTATTGTGCTCGTCCACAAACATTATACAAGACTATCTCGGATTTGGATCTCGGGTCTCTTGTTCCATATCAACCAGGTGATGCAAAACCAGTTGCTAAACTTATTAATAGATATCTTGGTTTCTCAGATGACTAATGGGAACTTATTGTTCTGTGTATTTGACATGAACTGAAGTTCAATTGTATGTAATTTATATGGCCTAATTTTTTATCTTCAAATATTCTGTTATGTTGTTCCTTAATGGTATTTTAATGTGATTGATAATCAGGTTTCAGTCAAGTTTTGAAATGTGCTTTTAACATAAGATTTACACTTGATCATTGTTAGTTGTATGTATCTTTATTAGTCACTGGTGCTTTGACCTTGTGGTAAGAGCGCAATGCCGTGCTAGTCTAGCAATGTTTTTCACCAGCAGGCTACGATCTAACGACCCCCTAACCTAGGTTGGGTCGAAAACTCCAAAATTCACGTGATGCGTGGGTTAGGGGCAGAAGCATGGTAAGGTTGTGGGTCCGATCCTTCCCTGGACCCCGCGCATAGCGGGAACTTAGTGCATCAGATTGCCTTTTTTTTTTGTGGGTTAGGTGCATGTCACTCGGAGATTTTTCGTTATAAAAACATTGATTTTTCTATGTTAATACCAATTACTTAAATTTGGATGAAGTCATAAAGTGTCCTTGTATTTTGGCAATTGAATATTTTTATAAGTCTAACATGTATATGACCCCATTAGTGGGGTTCTACCGGGATGTTGTTGTTGTTGTAACATGTATACAATATTTTTGAGGAGAAATTGAGGGTTTGCATATGTTTGTAGAGAAATGGAAAAAGAAGGAAAGGGAATGAGGAATTGCAGAATTTTTATTTAACTTTAATTTTTTTTTTTTCGCTTTTCTTTTTTAAATTTATGAAATTGCAGAATCTTTTTTTAACTAAGGTGACCATCAGGAATAAATTAGCAAAGGCGACAATTAAATTCAGAGCCCGTTTGACTTAGCTCATTTAGAGTACCTGATAAACATTGAGTGTCGAAAATACTTTTTGCTGAAGCAGATTTAATAAATAAGTAGTTAAGTGTTTGGATAAAAGTGTTGATAAGCTCTTTTTATGTTAAAATGACTTAAATGACCTTATAACAATTTACATTACTAAAAATGTCATTTTTTCGAAATTTTAGATTCTACATAGATTAAAATACAAAAATAACCTATTTATCATGTTATTTGATTCTAAAAATGATTAGATAATATTTTTTTTAATAAATATAATTTATGTTATGATAAGTATACAATCATAAATTAGAGCATGTGGAGAATAAATTAACAAAAGTTAAGAAATAGTGATGATCTTCAACGAGTCCACAAGAAAGCATTCAAGTTGTACCCCCAAAAATATATAAATAAATAAGAGAAAATATTTAAATTAATCATGTACAACACTTTTTGTTTTTTATACTACTATTTACGGCACCAAATCCACGTAAAAATATACAACTAAAAGAGTAGGAATCTCTTACTTGAGGCTAGTAGTTAATACAAGTCACATAGTTATCTTAAATTGCCGGCAGAAATCTGAAGAATTGCAGAGGCACGGGCTGTTTAGGTTTTGAAGAATTGGGAGAGAGTGAAATTATACGAGGAGTTTTGTTTTGAAAACAAGTATATTAGGTATAGAATAGTAAATATTTTCGTCAAATCTAAAGTGCTTATAAGCTGAAATTTGATAAGTCGGGGGAGCCAACTTATGGCTTTTGACTTATAAACACTTGACTTATAAGCACTTTTAATTTTACCAAACGCGTAGATAAACTAAAACGTGCTTATAAGTCAATTTGACCAGCTTATAAGCTTAGCCAAACACCCTCTCAATTTCCTCAACTTACACTGATAATTTGGCTCCTAGATTCAAGATTTAAAATAAAATTGGCATTTCTATTAAAAAATGCATAATATAATTTTTCTTTAAATCAGCTTCGATATATATAGTTCGACGTCCAAAATTATTGAATCCATGTCGCACTCACTGTTTACATATTAAATCCGCCAACGGTATATAGTAAAATGATAAATGAAGACAAAATTTAAATTAATACATAAAAATTAAAACATAATTAAACTATCTCCAGGAAACAAATGGTTGCTTAAAAGAGAAAACTATATTGTCAGTGAAGAAACCACGTTAGGAAATTTCCCACCAAACTTGCTTTACATCCAAGGGTGTTTTCTGTCGAACTAGCAAGGTGAAAACTATAGAATATCAAGATTCCAATATATATATATATATAGAGAAAGTGAACAAAAAAAAACAAGATATATATTTAGTCGCTCCCAAAAATAATAATCAATATACTACTATATTTTATTTATATATATGTGTAGTATACACAAAAATATACATAATTTATATAGCTTTTGGCTAGCGAATAATTATTTTCAATCGATCTACCAATTTAATGTTTTCCTCAGAAAAAAAGTCAAATAATTTATTTTAATCTCAGATTTATCCAGACGCCACGGTCAGGGGCTGAGCTAGGCAGATGCAAGAGGTTCTATTAAATCTCCTCCATCCATATTCTTTTAAAAGAAAAAGATAATAATCTGGCAGACCAACTAAGTATGTATATATATATATATATATATAAAAAATACTTTGACACGAGGAAAGATTTCAATATAATGGCAAATATGAGTCAAAAATTACTTTAGGTCACATATTCGTTCGTATGCGTAACATTAAAAAATACTGTAACAAATAAATAACTACCAACGCACATGAAAGATTGTTCTGACATCCTCATAACGCTATCCATATATAATCTATGATGATAAGATTTTGATTTCTCATCCGGTATTCGGTACTTACAGTGGGGCTCGACTAATCCGGATTCGCACCGGAAAGTCTCACATTGGGCGGTAAAGCGCTCCCTAACAAAGGCGCCTCCATATCCAGGGGCTCAAACTCGAGACCTCTGATTAAGGATGAAGCAGTACTTATCACTCCACCACAACAGTTGTTGGTGTATGATGATAAGTTGATAACAAACCAACCCATAACTAGAGTCCCATTATTAAATAATTATTGACTGAGACAACATATCTTGATCCAATCTTGCGCCATTTCCTGTTGCTATTTTTACGTCTCCTACTCATCATTTTATTACTTATACTCAAAACATAGTCATCAAACAAGCAATATACTGAATGCTAATACCAACAACAACAACTTGCCATTAATATTTCACTCTCTAGCTACTGATTTCAGCTTAATTTCCAGGTAAACTCTTCTATATCACTTTCTTGTTGTTCTAATGCACATTCGCGGATTTAACTTATATATACTGACACTATTGTCAAAAAAATTTATACTATTAGTATTTAATCAGTGCATAGAACTTAAATTCACCTTCATTTAATTAGGTGAATATGAATGGATAAGCTTTAAATTTTATTTCATGTACGTCATTAAATTTCTTCTTTTTTCCTTTTACCTTCTTTTGTTATATTGTTTAATTTCAATAGGTAGTGGCAGTGGCAGAGCCAGAATGTTCGTTAAGGGGTGCCAAAATATATAAAAGTAAACATACCAGCAAATTAAGGAGAGTCAATACATAGTATATGTTCGTATATATAGACATAGATATATGTTCATCCAATCGTATGCTTCGGTTTTTTCTTCTTTAGTACAAGATTTGCCTTCTAAAGTTCTGCTTCTGATGTACTACATTGGTTCTTTCTGGTTGCAGTGAATCAGTAATTTGGTGTTACTGAAGTCTTTTCTCACTGATAATCATATCGAGAACTACCTTTGAGGAGTCAATGTTGCTTCATCTCTTATTTTCGTTGTCCCTTTTTTCATTGATAGACAATGGGAATGCTGGTATAACGAGTTCATTTATTCGTAATGAGTGGCCGTCTGTGGATATTCCTCTTGACAATGAAGTCTTTAATGTTCCTAAGGGTTATAATGCTCCACAGCAAGTAAGTTACTTTAACTTTGTTCAGTTGATCTTTCAAAACAAAATACTTTTGAGTGAGTGTAATTCTTTTTGTAACCTGTTCAAGAACTCGAGATAATTCAATTCGAGTAGCATGATTTCCTTTTCTTTTCTTTGAGCCGAGGGTCTATTGGAAACGACCTCTCTACCATTCCAGGGTAGGGGTAAGGTCTGCGTATATACTACCCTGATCCTCAGACCCCACTTATGGGATTCCACTGTATTGTTGTTGTTGTTGTAACAAAATTAGTAATAGTATAGAAATTGCATTGAAATTTGAACCTGAAGTATTAAGAAAGACTTCTAGGCTATGTTGCTAGGATCCTCCAAAATGCTGCCAAACTTTTGAAAGATCCGACACACACCTGTCGGCATTTTTGAAGGATACGAGCAACATTTAACTTTTAGGTAGAACAATTTCAATGTCATTAGTATTACATAATTGACTGCTTTCAAACCATGACTTAATTGAATAGATAGTATTTGATCTTCAAACTGCAAAGTTGCCTATAATGACTATATAAATGAGAAATTAATTGATGATAAAAGACATTGTAATATCGACTATACTCATGCATGATCTTCGAGTGCACCTTCTGTTTCTGCAGCTCATATATTCAAAGATAATAAGAACCTGGAATTCCATGTTTGCTTTTTGATTACTGTATATACAGTGCAGGTCTTTTCATGCTAAAGTTCTAAAATGCTAATACCTTCATTCTACTATAGGTGCATATAACACAGGGTGATTATGAAGGGAAGGCTGTCCTAATTTCATGGATTACGCCTGATAAACCGGGGCCTAGTCAAGTACGTTACGGATTATCCGTGGGAAAATATGAGTTTACAGCTGAGGGTTCAGTAACAAACTACACATTTTACAACTACACGTCTGGCTATATACATCAGTGCTTTCTTGATGGCCTTGAGGTAATTCTAATGGTTTTCGAAAACGAAAGAATCACAATGTCATCTCTTCATTTAAGGGTCATATTCATCACACACAACTGTCTCCGTGTGACCTATTGGTTATGGGTTCGAGCCATGGAAGCAACCATTAATGCTCGCATTAGAGTAGGCTATCTACATCACACCCTTGCGGTGCTGCCCTTCCTCATATCCTGTGTGAACGCGGGATGCTTGTTCACCGGGCTGCCCTCTTTTATACATCACACAACTATATTAGCAAAAAGCATATAGTTGAGTTTTTTTCTCATATACCTTTAACAAACAAAGTACTAATAAATTTGCTGCTTGGAAGTATTTCATTGCTGTAAAGTTGGTAGTTTGATCACTTTTCTTAGTTCCTTAACATGTTTCCTCTTCAATTTTATGAGATTAAGTTGACTTGCCACACGGATTAAGAACGTTAGGTTGATTAATGTTTTGGATATTGATAATAGCATATACAGTTTCATGACAGTGTTGTTCCATGATGTCTTAAATGCTATCCTCCATTTTCTATCTGGTTTGACCGATCAGTTTTACCTTCGTTTCAGTATGACACGAAGTATTACTATGAAATTGGAAGTGGTGACTCTGCTCGAAAGTTCTGGTTTGAAACTCCTCCAAAGGTTGATCCAGATGCTTCATACAAATTTGGAATCATAGGTAAGTAGTTTATATTTCGTTACCTTTATCCGCTTTCTAAAAGATTGTTGTACTTTACCGCATTATGATGTTTATATTGTCTTTAGCCTCTCTGTCCTCCAGGGTAGGGGTAAGGTCTGAGTACGCACTACCCTCCCCAGACCCCACTTGTGAGACTTCACTAGATTTGTTGTTGTTGTTGTTGTTGTTGTATTGTTAAAGTTATTCAACATGACAGTCTGACAGAACTAAGAATTCGACAATCCAATGAAGCAACTCTTCAGTGTTCAGTGCATTTTTCTTTCCCCAGGTGATCTTGGACAAACATATAATTCTCTGTCGACGCTTCAGCATTACATGAATAGTGGAGCGAAGAGTGTCTTATTTGTAGGAGATCTCTCTTACGCAGACAGATATAAGTATCATGATGTTGGTGTCCGTTGGGATACATGGGGCCGCTTTGTTGAACAAAGTGCAGCATATCAACCTTGGATTTGGTCAGCCGGGAATCATGAGATTGAATACATGCCGTATATGGTAAAGTTGTGCAACACAGATCAAGTTCAGATGTTTAACATAATGTTGTTTCCTGCTATATTCTACTTAGGACCAATTCTCCTTATTCATGTCTGATTCAAACATGTCAAGTGCTTATGCCTCATTCCTACAATGTTTGAAAATTGACTGTTTTCTTTTTCAATTATCCATAGGGGGAAGTTACTCCATTCAAGTCATATCTGTACAGATATCCTACACCTTATCAAGCTTCAAAAAGCAGTAGCCCACTTTGGTATGCTATTAGGAGGGCATCTGCTCATATAATTGTGCTATCAACCTATTCTCCTTTCGGTATTTCCCGTTTCCTTATCTTGATTCTTG
The DNA here is from genome assembly GCA_005239505.1 of Nicotiana paniculata. Lineage (NCBI taxonomy): Eukaryota > Viridiplantae > Streptophyta > Magnoliopsida > Solanales > Solanaceae > Nicotiana > Nicotiana paniculata. The sequence continues at coordinate 40,455 of MDKI01138681.1, read as the reverse complement.
ATTTTCTTAACGCGAAGCAACAACGTTTCATTGTCTTGATTCTTGATTTTCCTAAGTCGAGGGTCTACCGGAAACAACCTCTCTACCTTCTTGAAAGTAGGGGTAAGGTCTGCGTACACACTACCCTCCCCAGACCCTATTTATGTCTCAGTGTAATCTGACCTATAGGTCACGAGTTCGAGCCGTGGAATCAGCCACTGATGCTTGCATTAGGCTGGGCTACCTACATCGCACCCCTTACGATGCGGCCCTTCCCGGGATCCTGCGTGAACACGAGATGCTTTGTGCACCAGGCTGCCATTTTTATCATATAGCTACTTAATCTTTTGTGTCTCTAATCATGCAGTAAAATATACACCACAATGGAAGTGGCTGAGAGAGGAACTGAAAAATGTGGACAGAGAGAAAACTCCTTGGCTTATAGTTCTTATGCATGTTCCTATCTACAACAGTAATGTAGCCCATTTTATGGAGGGGGAAAGTATGAGATCCGTTTTCGAAGGATGGTTCGTTGAACACAAAGTTGATGTAATCTTTGCTGGCCATGTCCACGCCTATGAACGATCAGTAAGTCGCTTCATTTCATCATTCTGGAATTGCTGCTGTTCTCAGGACAAAGAAAATAGAAAAATGTGATACAGATCTGCATTTCCCCAAGAAGAAATAGACCTCTGCTGACTTTTAAATAGGAATTAATTTGATAGAATTCAGTTTCACTTTACTATCTTGATACCACTGGCGGAGTAAAGCCGTGAATAAGATAAGGGAAGTCAATATATAGTATATATACAATAAAAAATTACCTAGCTACACAGTTAATTTTCCAAAGAAGGGGTGTCAACTACATGGCTCTGGTTGGTACGATACTCAACTTTTCTTCCTTGTGTTAATTATGCTGAGATTTGCTACTTTTTTCTCCTTTTTCAGTATCGCGTGTCAAATATACACTATAACGTCTCGAGTGGTGATCCTTATCCCGTAACAGATAAAGCAGCTCCTGTATACATAACAGTTGGTGATGGAGGAAATCAAGAAGGACTTGCTTCAAAGTAAGCATAAGCTAATATGCTTGCTTATGTTTTGAACTATATCTGAACTTCTTGAATTGCCCTTGAACTATATATTCATTTGTTTATGTCTGCAGATTTAGAGATCCTCAACCAGATTATTCTGCATTCCGTGAAGCCAGTTATGGCCATTCGACGTTAGAGATTAAGAATAGAACACATGCATTATACCATTGGAACAGAAATGACGATGGAAAGAAAGTTAAAATCGACTCATTCGTGTTACACAACCAGTACTGGTCAGTATGATCTTTTCCTACCATTGCTGAATATCTTTCATCTCTTTCACATTTACTCATTTATTGGATGTCTCATTAAATTTGTAACAGATTCTAGTTTAATAGATTGTTTCACGTCCACATTCTTCTACTGAATGCTTCAGTATTACAATCACTGTTAACTCTGAAGTCAAAACAGCATTATGCTCAATTTGTTTGTGAAAATCTTAATTGAATTTACCTGTTACCTACCAGTAACAGATGTTTGATGTTTAAGTAGGCATTCGGACATAAGAATTGTAAAATTCCAAAAAATTGTGAGAATGTTTTTCAAGTGAACATGGTATTTGAAATTTAGAGTTGTGTTTAGACATAAATTTCAGTTTGGGTTGTTTTTGAAGTTCTGTGAGTGATCTGAGTGAAAATTTTGAAATTTTTTGGAGTTTTTCAAATTTTCGAAAATTTCCAAAATGCATCTTCAAGTGAAAATTGAAAATTTTATGAACAAACGCTGATTTTGAAAAAAAGTGAATTTTTTTGGAAAAAAGGAAAAAAAAAAATTATGTCCAAACGGGCTCTAAGTATGTTTTCCTATACATCATTCTACTAGATCAATCAGCCTATTCTAGTTCGCCTTTGATCTAAATAACGCAACATCGATTTCACCATATATACTGGCAGCAAAAAGAACTTCTACCCTATTAGTGTATTTTAACATGTTGTAGCAGGTAATCTATCTTATTTTCCAAGAACTAATCTCACTTATTATGGAACGTCGATTACCTGTAGTCGTCTTTTAAGTGAACTTTTACACTGCCAATGTATAAAAACTACTCCCTCCGGTTTACAATAAGTGACCAATTTACTTTTAGCACGCCCATTAAGAAAATACTAAATTCTATACAAAAATACCTACTATGACTAAACTACCTCTAATTAAATATTTAATATGAGTAAGAAAACTTTTTAGGGATATGTACATAGAGGTTATTTTGTAAAAACAAATTGAATTCTTTCTTGATTACATAACTGGATACTTATTTTGGACCAAAATGAAAAAGAAAACTGGTCACTTATTGTGAACCGGAGGGAGTAAACTGAAGCAACTTATGTTCATGCAGGGGAAGCAATCATCACAGGAGAAAGTTGAACAAAAATCATCTCCATTCAGTCATTTTAAACAGGGCTTCAACTGCACAACTGTAAAACATATTCCTGGAGCTGGGTAACTAACTATCCATCTTCAACGATTAGTTTGGAGATCATGTGGTGAATCATTCAACTAAAATTTTCTGCTGTTTGCTGCATCATTTCAGTTCAGAAGAATTCTTTTACTCAAATATTATACAACCGTTGCTTAATTTTCTTTTTTGAATACGACAATGTTGAAACTCTTCATGTGCGCCTAACCTACACATCATGCACTGCGCTCTTACTACTGAACCACACAGAGTTGAAACTCGTGATATGCACCTAACCTACACCATCATGCACCGCGCTCTTACTATTGAACCAAAGACGTGCAGGCCAAAATGCTACCTTTTCAACATATCCTAATGACACCATCAACTTCTGCATCTAATTACAAATCCAGAAACCTGAATACTCAAGCATCAAATACACTTGGCAACAAAATAGTGCAACTGAAACTTCTTAATACCCTTTTACTATGTCCTGTAAGTGGCTTTCATTGAACAAAAGGTAAAATAGGGAGTGGAATAATCAATCAACTCGTGCCGAACTTTATCACATAAGAAAATGTAAGTTCTGAGAAAGATTGAACTAACAGTACATAATATACTAAATGTATGCTACTTGAAAAATTACTCACTTTTATTCTTGTCCAGCTCCAACTCAGTTTCTCTTTAGAAGTTTCACAGCCTTACATTATCTCTTTTCTGCTTTAATCAAATCATGTACAGAAAACTTTCGATTCTACCTAGTCTTTTCCAATCAATATGGGAATCAAAGAAACTTTACTCCCTTTACAAAATTTCCAAGAATAAAACTGAAGTTTGAAGTTCATCATTGGGAATCTCTGTATAGTGGCTGTGGGTTCCATTTGAGATGCAAGTTCAGTTTCCCTGATTTAGACTCGGATAATTCGAAGGTGTCTTTATATTCACCTTCCATTAGAACCCTTGTTAAAGTCAGTATGCATTTTCCCATGAAATCCTGTACCAACAAGAAAAAGTTGAGAAAATTGGAAATGAATCAATATAGCAGTCAAGAAATAAGATATAAAAATGGTACTCTCCAAGGGAGATGATACTAACTAATGACTACTTATCGAAGCACCAATCAAAAGCACTCACGTAACAAGTTAATTTCGGCTAAAGAAAACATCACATCAACAAAAGTTGGTATCTAAAAACGTTAAAGAAAGTGCTTGATGATATTTTGAGCGAGAACGAAAGTAGTCACAGGGTAATCGTATGGAAGTTATTAAAGGACATGTACTCTTACCTTTCCAAATGTGTCATGGTCCCAGACTTCCACAATTAGCATATCATGTAATCCGTCCTCAACAACAAAGTCAAAAGTCTGATTCCAAACTGGATTTAGACTTTCATTTACGACCTAAGGAAAACAGATAATCAGCGTTATATATATTTTTTGGCAAGTGATAATTAGCATTATATCTCGTTATGAATGAAGAGTATCAAGGCAAGTTACTCTAAAAAAGGATAATTAACATTAGATGTGCTCAAATGTTGTGACGTGGACATTGAAGATTCATATAGCCGACCCCAAATTCTTTTGGATTACGGTGTAGTTGTTGTAATTAACATTCAGCACTATATCTAGTTATGGATAATGAGTATCAAGGCAAATTACACTAAACAAGTATAATTCACATCATATGAGCTCAAATGTTGTTCATGGAAAATGAAGATTCATATAAGTGACCTCAACTTGCTTTGGATTACGGTGTAGTTGTTGTGAGTAACATTCAGCACTGTATCTATTTTTGAATGATGAGTATCGAGACAAATTACACTAAACAAGTATAATATGAACTTTGTGGTTTCCATAGACTAAATATTAGCAGAGGCTGAACCAGGATTTGAACCTTATAGGTTCGAGTTCGGGTTTCTATTTTTTTGATGAGTTCTTCAAGATCGGGATTCTACCACAATTCATTTGATTTACTGGGTTCGAAATCGATTGTTTGTACTTATCTAGTGTATTCTTTTAACACAAGGGTCCAAGCCAAAGCTACTGGGTTCTGATGAACCCATATCTATAACTCTACATCCACCCCTGAATATTAGGAGGACAAGAGGAAAAGTTAAAAATCTAGATCCAAAAATGAGGATTGCGGCATATTGTTTCTTTTCCTACTTACCAAAGAAAGAAAGAAATTATTTACTGAATTTACTGAGAAGTCAACAGTTAAATAAGAAGAAGAAAGGATACCCTGGTTTTGTTCTTAATCTGCGCCTTCTTCATAATCAGCACGGCGTAGGGGTCAGCTTTCCCCCCTATATCAGCTGGGGGCAGGTCATCAGCTGATATCACAGTAACAGAAAGTACACCTCGTACTATTACTTCCCTTCTTTTGCTGATTTCGCCTCCATTTGGACTAGTTTCATTTCCTTCTGCCCCATTTTTAAGAACTCTCTCTAATGAAGTCATTGTCTCTGTCTGAGAAAAAGGGTTAGTTAACCCATTCTTCATGCCAATAGGACAATACAATAGCTCCAAGTGCACCTAACCAAAGATAATGAGAAGCGTTCAGACAAAGAGCACACAGACTATCCTAAGTGTTCTGCTCAAAATATCAAGAGAGAAATATATTTTCCTACATAGGACTAAAGAAATGGCGATCGAGAATATATAGAGTTTTGATGAGGTCTGGCGCCATAAGGGAAAGGAAATCAATGCCTATAATTTTCCTACATAGGACTAAAGAAACGGCAATCGAGACCATATCAATTATTCACAGCAGTATCGGTGCCACTCATTTTGAACAGTAAAATGCTGTTTAATTTAGTTGTTGCTGAAAATATCACTATTCCAGTATTTGGATTTTTCGCACATATATTTCCATCAGATTTCCGAGTGCTATGTACGTGTATTTCCAGCTACTGTAGAATCTATCGAAACATGGCCAAGTAAAGTAAAGGGAGTTGCAGTCGTCACCTGGCCCCTATTTTTCTGGTCTCTCTGAATCTCCAAATCTTTCACCAACTTCAACCAGATATCCTTTACTTTACCTGGATCGAGCTCATTCAAACGGATATGGGCACATCCAAGTAGTTCAGCTGACTGAAGCCCTTCATCGTCATAGATTTTTACCACTAAGTGTTGTGTCAGTGGATCTTCAACTACGAACTCAAAATGCTCATTCCAGATTGGGTTCAAATCGTTGTTCTGAAAAAGAACATTATTTACTTTAATCTTAATTTGATCAAATGAACTAAAGAAACATCTCCAGGGAAACAGATGAGTAACTTACAATAATTTTGCTCTTCTTCATTCTATCTCGTATAGGGCGTACATATAATACAGCAAAAGGATCAGATTTTCCAATGAGGTCTTTATTTGTTAACTCCTTTGCTTGAATAAGTTTCACCTCCAATACTCCAGTAGGCTTCAGTTCAAGATCACTGGTACGAGAAAATAGAATGTCAATAAGGATTTTACAGCTCCAATCAAAACATGAGATAATTACAAAATTGCATGAGATAACATTTTGACTTTTCTAGCTCAATGCAAAATGGACGGAAGTCCCATATAAGTGGAGGGAACTACTCTCCAAAACTTAATCCAAAATTCTATCTTTGGAAATCTTATATTTGGAAAGGTCCTTCTGAGGTTCAACGAGAATTCAAATGTGTTCGATTGGACCCAAAACTGGGAAGGCAGCACAAAGATAAATTAGGTGGTGAAACTGAGATCGTTCAAAGAATCCGTTGTTAATTTCAATACCTATAATCCCCAGGTAAAATGGGAATAACTTTTCGAACCGGCCATGTGATCGAGTCTTCAATAGCATCCCGGATGGTTCCCTGAAGAAATAAAATTCATTTTAGCACACCTAGAGTGTAGTAAATCATAACTACCATTTGTTAAGAATTCCATTTTCTGATTGCATAAAAAAGTTCAAGTTCATGCAAACAACTCAAAGCAGAAAGTCCATTGTTCCTCTCTTTTCCGAAATGAGAATAAGTGGTGAAGTTCGCCCAAACCTCAATTGCATCAGAAAGGCCAGGAATTGCTGTCATGTCACCGCCAATTACTTTAAGCGTAAAATCCAGCTTTTTCTGCAAGCAAAGAAATTTATTTGTCATTTTTCCTTTAGAGTTTAGGTGTGAAATATGCACGTGGGTAATCTTGTCCCGGTTAGAGTAAGTGCCATTTGCACAGACACGGGCAATGTAGAATTTTGCTCCCTCTGGTCTTGCTTGAATTATATAAGTAGTTGAGAATTTTGTTTATGAATGTATATTTATATTAAGTTCACACCCATTGCCACAAAAGAGTAGTGGGTGCAATGATCAGCACCCACTGGATGTAAATCCTGACCACCTTTTGTGTACACACATAAGATGCATATTGGAATGTTGGGTAGCAAGATACATACTTGAATTATCTTGAATATCAACATCCAAATTTAAATAGACATGTGACAAATCCTTGAATTGTTGACCGAGTTAATACTCAATCACTCAGGATCTATTTTTAATTCAAAATAAATAAATAAAAAGCTTTAGTTTTAATTCGGGATTGCATAAATAACATGCTTAAATTTTTTATTTTAAGTATCAACACCATGCTTAAATTGTTTAAAAATAAGTATCAATAACATACTTAAGTTGATTTCTGTGCATGTATGTGCTATGTTGCGCAGACTCTTCAAAATAATGCCGCGCTCGTGTCAGATCCTCCAAAAATACACTACTTTTGGAGGATCCGACACGCACCCGCAATATTTTTGGAGAGTCCGAGCAACATAGTATATGTGCACAAAGTGGTACACATGCAAATGAAAGATAAAAAAAAAATTGAAGTTTATACAACACCTTCTGCCTCAGAGAGTAACATACAGCTCCAAAGCAAGGAAACTCATCAACAAGTGGCCTGAAGATCAGCCTAAAAATACCAGTAAACCCAATGTTTTTCACCTAAATGAAAACAGATCAATAATCACAAAGTTAAAATCATTTTCATAAAAGTTAGAACACAGCGTGATGCAAATATTTCAGGAACTAAAATAGAAACTTGCATGGATAAATTAGCGTGAAAAGCGACAAGTAGTCGGAAAAAGTAATGGCTATTTTTCCAAGACAGTCATGGAAAAAGTAGAATATACAAGAAAATATTCACTGCAAAATACAAGAGTAGGAGAAGGTTTATGCAGATAGTTGAGAAGACTCTTTAGTGCCTTGACAGCAAAACAGAACAATGAGAAAGCACATATTTGAAGTTACATCAAAGCTCTTAACATGACGCTTGTGGACAAATCAAAAAGACAACAAACTACATCAAGATAATACCATAGTTGCTTCTGTAGCTAGTAGCTATAACAAATTGAGTTGGCAAATTACACTGGCAGAAAAAAGTGGTCGAATCAAACAAAACAATCAAGCTTTCATGAAGTTACTTGATACTTTTGGAAAAAAAGAAGTTTTCACGAAGTGAAAATGAAACAAAACAGTAAGATGTATATATTATAAGTATCTTCATTTCTTCAATCTTAAAGCGTGCAACTCTTTAGATTAATCTTAAGGAAGTATTGCAGGGAATATAATGACATTAACTTTTCATTTTGTAGTCAGTTCAAAAAAAAAAAAAAAAAACACATAAGCATGAGTATGTCCATGCAAATCATATGGGATAACCTGCAAGCATAAGGCATAAATACAAACTAGTGAAGCTAAAACAGTTGTTTGTTCCACAACCAATTCCAGTGCGTCCTTCAATTTGAGTAATTCGCGGAGAAAAACAATAAAATTTGCATCTCAGCAGAAATTAGGACAATATCATGTGGAGCAGTTAAAGTATGTGTCACAGCTCTGAGGTGCAACTAATTACCTGCACTGGTAATGCTACACCAACATAAGTCTTGATATCAAGTATTATGCTTGGATTCCCATCCCATTGCATCTCTAATTCCATGGTAATACCCTCGCTTCCATCTTCAATAATAGAAATCCCTGCAATGAAACATCTATATGAGACCAAACATTTGTTAAATACCACATGATTCATCCCACAAGCAATTTTTTTTATTAAGGAGTAAACTGAGACTAGAGGCGACGTCCCCACAATAGCCCTATGAGGTTTGGATGTTTTCTATACCCCTGCCAATCTCCAGTGGCGGACCCAGAGCATTGAATATGGGTTCCCGGAAACCCAGTAACTTTTGCGTAGGTCTTGTATTATACTAAGAAATCTACTAAATTTTGGTAAATATCTAACTGTGAACCAGTTATTATTACATATTAATTTGAGATTATGGTAGGAACTAGGAACCCATAAACTTCAAATCCTGGATCCGCCTCTGCCAATCTCAACTTATTTTCCACATTTTGACTTCTCAAAGAGGTTAGAAATAGCATGGAAATGTTATGCTGCTTCAAATAAGCACATGAAAAAGAACTAGAGGACTGATAAGCTCGTCCATATGTATAAGTTACTCCTAAAACCTTTTGGTAGCCGTGGAAACAGCCTCTTGCAGAAATGCAGGGAAGGCTACGTACAATAGACTCTTGTGGTCCGGCCCTTCCCCGGACCCCCCGCATAGCGGTAGCTTAGTGCACCGGGCTGCCCTTTTTTTAATATGCAAGAGCTTTGAATAGCTAAAGAAAGTAGAACATGATCAAACTTTTGGTTGGTAGAACAAACATATCAGGTAAGAGGAAGTAAATTCTAGTTTAAGCAAAACAAAAAGAACATAGGACAAATGTTTTGGAACAAAGGGACTGCATAACATACATTCTTTGTCTCTTCTCCCATATCACGACCAATTTATAGTGTTTTGTAACTCTTAGTAAATGATTACATGTATATCATCTAGCAAATGGCAATCAACAGACTCAATCTATGCGTCCAATTCCAAAAGTCAGTAAAATTGAACGAATAAGTAATTACTAACCATACACATATACACACAAATAGATAAAGCTAAAATGCTAGAATGAGTTGAGACACCTGAGGCATGTAATAACAGCCATCATCTAACCTGTGAATTGTGGAGCAACTGTACCAAGAGTGAACTTTGAAAATTTTAACGACGCCAAAATCACAGGCCTATATTGTTCCAAAACTGGCTCCACACTTGACTTTACCAGTTCTGATGCTGCCTGAATTACAATATAACCACACCAACTCAATTAGCAACAAAGAAGTCCCAACAATCAGAACTTGGGAAAAAAAATAGAAAATTGCAGAATCCTAATAGAGTGGAAAATAAACTATTTATAGACATTGAACCTAACCTCATCCACATATGGCCAGATCTTTTCAAGATGAGAATTAAGCCACTTCAACTGTAAGAACAAAATTGAAAAATTAAAAAGCTCACTTCTTTTCCACACAACAAACTAAATCATATGTATTATAGACAGACATTAAACATAGTCAGTCCACAAAGGGACAGTCTGGTAACCAAAGACCATAATCCGAACCACAATGCACGAGTTTTATCTCAATCATCTTATGGTCACTCTGTGCCCCAAAAACAAATAAGGACATTAATGGTGTGTTTGGTATGCGGAGAATATTTTCCGAAAATTTGCCAAAAAATATTTTCTACGGAAAATATTTCCCCGGGGAGGGGGGGGGGGGGGGGGGGGGGGGGGGGGGGGGAGACAATCATCTCAAACATCTACACGACTACACATTATTATCAATCTTTACTATCAAATATTTTCATCAAAGCACTATCCAATTTGCAAATTCAATCTTCAACAAATGTTTCTCTCCAGAAAAGTTTCCACTTCCCAACCAAACACCGATTTTTTTCAGAAAATGAATAATTTCGCAGATTTCTGAAAAATGACTTCCATTATACCAAGCACACCCAAAAGATAAGTTAAAGACATCACCTTTTGCTGATTATCTCAACTCTTAACTTCATATCTCTACTTTAACCAAAACCTAGACGTTATTATCAATCGTTATTACACAAAACTTTTCACCAAAACACTATCAGATTTGCATATTATTATCACTCTTCAATAATTTTTTATTTTTTTTGGGGAAGGGTTGTTCTCTTACTATCTTTCGCTTTGGTTTCCTAGTATCTTGCCGTTGTTACTGCTTGTTGCTATTGCTTTCTTCCATCTATTTTTCTGGTTCTTACATTGTTGGTATCATTTTTCTGGCCTTTGTTGTTGATTATTGGTTGTTTCTATTGTTTTTCTCATCCTTGCGGGCCGAGGGTTTTTCGGAAACAACCTCTCTACCTCCCAAGTGTAGGAATAAGGTCTTCATACACACTACCCTCCAGTGGCGAAGCCACATGGTTACAAGGGTGGTCAATTCGTCCAAAAATTACACTATAGATAAAATATTACGCTTTAGAGATATATAACACACATTAAACACCTTTTGTCCGATTTTTTTTTCACATCTTTCAAATTTGAATACCCTTGAGCTTCGCCGCTGCTACCCTCCCACACCCTACTTGTTCAATAATGTTTTTTTTTTCAAAAAAAAGACTTTCGTCCTACCAAACACACCCTAAAGAGAAGCTAAGGATTTCACCTTTTGCTGATTGGAAAAAACAACCCAAGAAGGGTATTGTTCTGGTGTGAAGATCTTTCTCGAATCATCCACTGTCATTCTAGCAAATGCAGCAATTCCACTAGCCTTTACAATTCAACCAAAGCACATAAATAGGAAAAACAAACCCCAAAAATGAAAAATAACTAAAAATCCAAACTTTGAAGTAAAAAATAGCAAAAGACTATAGTTGACTTACCAGTTCAGTACGATATTTAGATCTTGCATTTTCTGATTTAACAAAAGCAATTATTATAGCAAGTCCAAATGTAATACCAATCACAACCCCTAAAATAAATGACATTTTTTCCCCTTCTTTTTGATTGAATTCTCCTCTTCCTTGTTCAATATTTTTGTGACTGTTGAAAAGATCTAAAAGCTGAGATTTTTAGTCTGTTTTTTGGAGTTTTCTTTTGGTGGGGTTTTTCCAACAGGGAACTCTCCTTAAGAAATTAAAAAAATTTAGCATCTTCAGATTCAATGAAACTGAAAATTGTTGGAAAATGTACTCAAAGGTGGAACTTTGAACCTGTTCTTTTTGGGTTTTTTTTTGCGGGGGGGGGGGAGGTTTCAAGAAAAGAAGTTTTACTCTTCCAATTTTTTTTCTCGTTATAATCAAAGATTTGAGCTGCCATAACAAGCCAAAGACACATTTTTCGAAGAGTCCAAAGCAAAAGTTAGGAAAAGATAGGAGGAATGTCATTTTCGGACAGGTGAGTTGAGTATTAGTAATTCATTTCGCCATTTATCTTTTGCCAAGTGATCAAATCTATCAATATAGAATTTAGAGTTTATCTCTACATAATAGAAGAAGTAAATTAATATAATGATGCCAAGTGTAACAATAAAAATTTAACAAATATCAAATTTTAGGTCAAAGCTCCAATAAATTTGGAGATTCAAAAGTTATTTTAACAAAAATAAGAAAAATACAGACACAAAAATTAACTACTCAAACATGGGTGAGGGTGGGTTTAGGTTAGCTAATTTCTTTGTTTTTTTAAAATCATTTTCGTTTTTCTTTTTAAAAATAAAAAGGGTATTTATTCAGATAATATTATTAAAAATAATAGAATAAAATATAAAATATAAAATATTTCAAGAGTAATAAAATATATGTCTTATGTTATATTACAAACAAAAAAAAAGCAATAGGAAAAACTAATAAACAAAGTAATATGCTAATAATTTTTTTTATTAACAATGCAATTATACCAAAACATTGGATAATATAATATGAAAATACAGAACAAAAAAGTTATTCGATGACTATATAAGTCCTTTTAATTTATATAAATTTTATTTATTAAAATTCATACAATATTATTGAGAACAATAGAATAAAATCTAAAATAGAAAAATATTTCAAGATAAATAAACCTTCTCTTATATTACAAAAAGAAAGCGAGCACACAACAATATTAAACAAAGTAATATGCTATAAAAAAATTTATTAGCAATGTAATAATACTAAATATCAATAATACAATAAAAGTATAGAACAAAAAAGTTATTCGATGATTGTATAAGTCATTTTAATTTAATAGAAATTTTATTATTGAGTATATCGTGTTGACAAATAAAATGACAATTGAAATTAATTAAAGCAACACGATCTAATATGTTCAAACAAATCCAATCACAATTTAATTTAATTAATATTTTTTAATATTGACCGCACATCGCGCTGATGCGACTACTATTACTTAATATTATTGTCTAATATGAGCTAGCGTTTTGACATAAATTTGATTGAAATTTGGAAAAAATAATTGAAATGAGATGAAAAATAATTTTCGGAAGCTGAAATTGAGTTTGGACACCTTTTTTTTTTTTAAAAGAAGTTGAAGTTTTATGAGTAGAAAATTCTAAAAATATAAAAAACTAGTCTAAACCACTTTTAAAACTTGAAAATTCATTTTCAAAAACTGGTTATTTATAACCAAACAATATGTTTAAAATTTTTTTGTAAAAAACTCAATGCCAAACGGGAGCAAGTTTTTTTTTCTTCCTCCCAGTTAACTACTATAAAAGAATTACTATCTGCTCACAACTAACATATTTTGCTCCTATGTGGCACTATTTTTTAATAATCTATTCCAGAATCAATGACACATTAATATATTTGGTAAGGGTTAACTAACTTTCAATTTACTCTTAATGTTATGCTTTTATAGCCATAGAAATCTCATGGCATGTTTATGACTACGAGTTCCAAAAAAGCTATGAAGCAGCGTCACATAATACTTGAAGGAAATTATACCTCATATAGCAAACTAATACACTCTATTTATTATAAATCAAAACTATTTTAAAATATTATTATCTATAGCTACCTTTTATATTTTATAATAAAACATGTATTTATTGTATACACTACCATATAGGCGTGAAACACGCTATTTATGTTTTTCTCTCTCTTTCTTTCAGTTAACACACGTTCTCTCTCAAATCACAACAAAAATTTTCTTCTTTCTCTCTCCACGATCTCTCTCTCTCTCTCTCACAACTTGTAGTAACAAATTTCTCAGAATTGATCCACAACGTTTTTGCTCCAAAAGTTTGTGGTAATTGGTAAAGCTTTTGGCCGGTTCATACGCTAAATTACTCTGTCATTCTTCTTTTTCTCTTCACTTTTTTTCCCACCATTATTAGGTTTTAAGGAAGAAACGTCAAACTTCGTCTCCAATGGTTGATTCAACAATTCCGAAAAGGATTACACAAGGTATGTCCACTAAAGCACTCAATTTTGATCATCGGCGTCATCGTCCACTATTGGCTCATCCTCTTAGGCGAACAGATCTGGTGATGGCTACGCCGAAGAAGATTTGAGGGTTGGGTTTTTGTTCGTCTCTATTTTTAGTTTTAATACAATGTATATCGTATTTTGCTTGGCCGAAAAAAGCCATCTCCGGTGAACTTTCTTCTCTTCTTTACTTTTTTAGTCACATACAATGATACATTGTATTATGTACAAATACACTCAAATACATTATATCTTTGTATAAATACATTATTTTTTCGCCTGTATTTTTGTATTTCGAAGGTTTTTTTTTTTAAAATACAACGAATATCATTGTGTTTTGTGATTTTTTGTTGTTTGAATACAATCGAATTGAACATGATTGATTGAATAATGAATATCTATGAGTTGAATACAATGTATCAGTCGAATTGAATAGAACGGTACACATCCTATTTTTTGATTACCGAACTATATTTATAAATACAGTCGCGCGAATACATGAAATACAACACAGTAGCAACGAAATTCATGTAGAATTGATTTTGTTGAGTTAAATTAGAAGTGATACATGCTAAATGATCCTCTTTCCGTTATTAAACAGCTAGACTCACCTATTTTTTAGGCGAATTTCGCTATTGTATTCATGAATACAGTAGCACGAATACAACAAATACCGTCGCACAACTGGACTCCCATATTATTGTATTCATGAATATAGTAGCACGAATATAGTGAATACAATCACATAGCAGTATGTAAAATTGATTTTGTTCAGTTAAATTAGGAGCGATACACGCTAATTGATTCTGTTCCGTTATTAAACAGCTAGATTCCCCTATTTTTAGGCGAATTTCGCTATTGTAGCACGAATACAGCAAATACAGTCACACAACTGGACTCTCATACTATTGTATTCATGAATACAGTAGCACAAATACAATGAATATAATCGCGTAGCAGCAAAATTTATGTAGAATTGATTTTTGGTGAGTTAAATTAGGAGTGGTACACACTAATTGATTTCGTTGCGTTTTTAAACAGCTGGATTCTCCTATTCTTTAGGCGAATTCCGCTATTGTATTCATGAATACACTAGCACGAATACAACCGTACAGCTGGACTCCCCTATTTTTTAGGCAAATCCTGCTATTGTATTCATGAATAATACAGTAGCGCGAATACATCGAATACATGCCCGTAACGACTAAATAATAGCTATAGGAAATAATTATGCATATAATAGTTATAGGAAGTTAATAGCCACCAAACAAAAGTGGTTTCTGAAAATTTCTCATAATTCAAATAGGCAATTTATATATCCAAATTCATTAATAATGGCAAGAAAATGGAACTAAAATGATAATTTCTGATGTGTTATTGACAGTAAATTAGTCCTCTTCCTCTATGTCTATACTTCAGTTTTACCTTTAACACTGTTTTGCCACTGTAATCAATTGCAGTTATTACTGAGGTATGCATCTAGACATTTGTCGTAGTTGTTTCATATATGTTGTTCGGACTCTTCAAAAATTTCATCCAAAAGGAGTACATTCTTGGAAACAGGTACGGTGCGATAGCCTTTTTAGATACTCCGAGCAACATACATTTTCATCAAAGCAGCTACTTACTCAGGATCAGTTGGAAAGAAACAGAAACAAAGTAACTTGAGTTGAACAAACGTTAATGCTAAATTAACACATACAAGTAAGTTGCTGGGAAACATATACAAACAACAAACAGAAAATTTAAAAGAGAAAAACAGAAACAGAAAATTTCACTTACACAACAAACTAAAACACAGACCGACATTACTTATTATACTAGAACAAGTTGGCTATCTCAATTTGCCATTAAGGCCTTCTTCTCTGAGCTCTCTTCTTTGGCCTTCTGTTCCTGTTGGGAATAATGCCTTCAAAAAATTTCACAAACCATTTAGGCTTACCAGCTTTAAACATGAAGCTCCACACAACAGTTCCAACAACAAGTCCACAACGTACTGTAGCCTATGCCTACTGGTTCCCATGTAAATCCACTTGCAAAATATGATTCGTCTTCTTCGGACTCAAATGGTTGAGGAACATGCGATGGATCACTCGTTCCACATTGCTTTGATAAAGGAGGACCACATAACTCAAGGTTGCCAACGTACGAGTCCCATCTCATGTGGCCAAACCAGTTAGGGATTGGGCCATGAATCTTATTGTTAGAAAGATCCAAGATCTGAAGTTTCTTTAAATTTCTCAACAAGTATGGCAAATCCTTCAGTTCACAAGAGCAAAACTCTTAGACTTGGGAAAGTGATTTTGCTACTCTTCCATGATAGAGGATTATAGGAAAGATCTAAATAATCAAGTCTTTGCATGGTCATAAAGATTTCTATTCCTACATGGTCACTGATGTTATTTGATGAGAGGTCAAGATTGAATAGGTTTACGAGATTTTCAAGTGATCGAAGAACAGGATCGCTGAGTTGATTATGACTTAAATCCAATACCTTTACTGCTGGGTTCGTCTTCAGCTTATCACCAACATCTAGTCTACTGAATCGATTATGATCGAGCTTCAAATGTTCACAGGACGGGATGTTAAAAGCCCAAGATGGTATTGTGCCATTCAGTGAGTTGTGAGATTGTATGCGGTCGAAATCAGGCATACCCGATTTCATTGACAGGGGAGTTACCTCGAGGGTAGCTCCTTAATAGACCGGGCTCGAAGGAAGCTCGAAGATAAGAACATCGAACCTGGGGATCGAAGTGTTCATTGAGATCGAGGACAACAACAGTCGAGACCAAGACTGACTGACTTCGAGTAAGGCGTAGTAACGGAATGGCGAGATATTAGTAACTGGTCTAAGATCACGGCGGAAATCCCAGAACATATCAAATCAAAGTGGTTATTGAAGTCAATCGTGGGATTTGTTTCCGTTATTAGAATTGTACCTTATTTAAGATTCCTCTATTATATAAAGAGGGATCCTTTCATTTGCAACGGGATCATATTCACTATTCATTGATAAGAATCTATACTTTTGCTTATCTCTTTATTTACTCATTGTTCATCACTGTTTGTTTCATTCTTTACTGTTCATATTATTTAACCTCGAGACCATCTCGAACCGAGGTCAAAGCATTGCTTGCAGACTGGTTTGGTTTATTTATTGTCCAATTTACATACTTAATTCATTATTGGTCAATTGGTATTGAATTAAATCATGTACCCTTAAAACCACAATATAAGTTTAATTGTTACTCGATTTTTAGGGTAAACAGTTTGGCGCCCACCGTGGGGCTAAGGATAGTAGTGATTGTTTAGTAATGATTCTGATAAAACACACTATTTTACGCTAGTTCTTGTCAAGAATTTTTGCTTTCAGGTTAAAACATGTCAAACTCACAAAACGCTATCCACACACGGTGACAATGGCCTCGGACTACAGGGGGAAAACTAAAATGTGATTGCTCCAGGAATCGAGGTGCCATAGGCTAATCTCAGAGGAACACCGGATGTCAACCCTGTCGATATCAGTTCGCACGTTGCTCTAAATGCGGACCTAGGAACGAATCTCGATGGGAGTATACGCAGAGAAGGCCGATCAGGTGGCCAAGAAACGCAGGGTAGAGGAGATGAAGGAGACAGTCTCCAAGTGATATTCGAGATGTTTCAGGCCCAGCAAACTACTATTGCTCAGTTACAAAATCAATATAGAGATCCTCATAGGGTCGAGCCAGAAATTACTCGCCGTACCGATCCAGTACAGAAAAGGTCTAATGGTAACACATCGGGGACTGACCCTGTGGTAGTGAAGATGCTCGAGGAGCTCACCAAAAGAATTGAATCAGGTAAGAAGAAAATCAAAGCCAACGACAAAAAAATGGAGACATACAACTCCCGAATTGATCAGATACTGGGGGCACCACCAATCTTGAAAGGGATGGATTCAAAGAAGATTGTACAAAAGTCGTTTCCTCCAAGTCGACTCTGAATCCTATTCCAAAGAAATTTCGTATGCCAGACATACCCAAATATAATGGGACCATCGATCCCAACGAGCATGTTACTTCATATACATGCGCCATCAAGGGTAATGATTTAGAAGATGATGAAGTTGAATCTGTGTTGTTGAAAAAGTTCGAAGAGATCTTTTCAAAGGGAGCAATTATTTGGCATCACAACCTGCTACCAAATTCTATCGATTCATTTGCCATGTTAGCGGATTATTTCGTAAAGGCGCACGTCGGGGCCATAAAGGTCGCAACAAAGAAATCGGACCTTTTCAAGGTAATACAAAGGGATAATGAAATGCGGAGGGAGTTCGTGTCCCGATTTCAAAGCATGGAGTTGCCACCGGTCACAGATGATAGGGTTGAACGAACGGAGTTCGATAGCATCACGTCAGTTGAAATAAAATTTGATCAAGTATCCAGCTGTAACTTGGGCAGATGTGCACAATCGATATCAATAAAAAATCAGGGTCGAGGACGACCAACTAGGATCCCATTCCGGTTCAGTACATCCAAACAGGTCGGCAGTTAAAAATCAGAGGGACGTCGATAGGGAGCCAAGGTCGAACAGAGACTGATACCAACCGTACATCGCAGATCGAAGGAACAACGGTCCAGGACCCAATTCCGCCCGGAATGATCGAAGAAGTGATCGAGGACAGAGCTCTCGGGGGCTTATGAGAAAAAGTTGCTTTGACAAGTATATCGATCCCACAGAGGCACCTCGGTTATCGGAATATAAATTTAGCATCGATGCATCAAGCATTGTATCGGTAATCAGAAGGATCAAAGATACAAGGTGGCCTAGACCCATATAGACCGATCCTTCCCAGAGAAACCCAAATTTGATGTGCAAGTATCATGGCACACATGGCCACAGGACCTAAGATTGCAGGCAATTAAGGGAAAGGTAGCCCGTTTATTCAATGAGGGCCACCTTCGAGAGTTCCTCAGCGATCGAGCCAAGAATCATTTCAGAGAAAGGGACTCGAATAGGAAAAATGAACAAGAGGAACCCCAACATGTCATTCATATTATTGTTGGTGGGGTCGACATTCCACAGGGACCAGTATTCAAACGCACTAAGGTATCAATCACTAGGGAAAAGCGAACCTGAGATTATGTGCCCGAAGGCACCTTATCATTCAACGACGAAGAAGCAGAAGGCATTTCTCAGCCCCACAACGATGCTCTGGTAATTTCTATCTAATTAAATAAAGTTCAAGTTAAGTGTGTTTTAGTGGATCCAGGTAGCTCGGAAAATATCATCCGATCGAGGGTCGTGGAGCAACTCAGCCTACAGGACAAATTGTACCCCCAGCTCGGGTCCTAAACGGCTTTAATATGGCCAGTGAAACAAATAAGAGGGAGATTATCCTACCGGTGAACGTGGATGGAACCATTCAAGATACCAAGTTCCACGTAATTAAGGGTGTCATGAGGTACAATGCCCTGCTCGGAAGGCCTTGGATCCACAACATGAGGGCAGTACCCTCGACCCTCCACCAGATGAAGAAATTCCCGACGTCAAACGGTGTAAAAATGGTGTATGGGGAGCAACATGCTGCAAAAGAAATATCTGCGGTCGATGAGGTAACATCGATATCGGCATTATCAACCTCAGAAAAGTCTAGCAACAAAGGTAAACAGGGAGCCAAATAGTAATCACCGCCACCAACATCGACCGAATCGGGGAAGCATGAGATAGAAGAAGAAGAGAAGGATATTCTGACCCCTCGAACTTTTGTTGTTCCTGAAGATTCTGACGCTACCAAATCAACGGTCGAAGAGCTGGAACAGGTTATACTGATCGAGTACCTGCCCGAGCGAAAGGTATACCTGGGAACGTGATTAACCCCCGAACTCAGGAAAAAGCTTATTCAATTTCTTATTGATAACATAACTTGTTTTGATTGGTCCCATTTAGACATGACAGGGATCCCACCGGAGATAACAACGCATCGACTAAGCCTGGACCCCAAGTTCAGACCGGTGAAGTAAAAGAGGAGGCCCCACTCCGAGGTGAAGCATGCATTCATAAAAGACGAGGTGACCAAACTTCTCAACATAGGGTCCATTCGGGAGATAAATATATCCCGAATGGTTAGCCAATGTAGTCGTAGTCCCTAAAAAAGGGAACAAACTTATAATGTGCGTAGACTATAAGAACTTAAACAAAGCATGTCCCAAAGATTCTTTTCTACTGCCTAACATCGATCGCATGATCGACGCCACGGCCGGCCACGAGATCCTTACTTTTCTCGATGCCTACTCTGCTTACAATCAAATTCAGATGAACCCAGAAGACCAAGAAAAGACTTCATTTATCACCAAGTACAGAACATATTGTTATAATGTAATGCCCTTCGGGCTAAAAAATGTGGGAGCTACTTACCAACCTCTAGTAAATAAAATGTTCGAAGAACAAATAGGTAAGTCAATGGAAGTCTATATTGATGAAATGCTAGTTAAGTCCCTGCGTGCAGAGGACCATTTAGCTCATTTGCAGGAAACGTTCGAGATTCTGAGGAAATATAACATGAAGCTCAACCCTGAGAAATGTGCTTTCGGGGTTGGTTCGGGCAAGTTCCTCAGCTTTATGGTGTCGAATCGGGGGATCGAGATCAACCCCGATAAAATCAAGGCCATCGAAGACATCACCATTGTGGATAGTGTAAAAGCCGTACAGAGGCTATCTAGACGAATAGCTGCCTTAGGCCGATTCATCTCAAGGTCATCAGGTCGAAGCAACAGATTTTTCTCTTTACTCAAAAAGAAGAACGATTTCGCCTAGACTCCGGAATGCCAACATGCATTAGAGGAATTGAAGTGATACCTATCGAGCCCACCACTGCTTCACACTCCGAAGGTAGATGAGAAAATTTACTTGTATTTGGCAGTATCAGAAATTGCGGTAAGTGGTGTCCTGGTTGGAGAAGATCAAGGTACGCAATTCCCTGTTTATTACATAACTCGAACTTTAGGAAAAACAGAAACTAGATATCCACACTTAGAGAAATTGGCACTTGCACTGATAAGCGCTTCTAGAAAGTTAAAACCATACTTTCAGTGTCATCCCATATGCATATTAACCACTTTGTAATATTTTGCACAAGCCCGAATTATCGGGTCAATTGGCTAAGTGGTCTGTCGAACTCATTGAGTATGATATCGAATATCAACCCCGAATGGTCATAAAGACTCAAATTTTAGCGGACTTCGTGGCCGATTTCACACCAATCCTCGTACTTGAAGTCAAAAAGGAACTCTTGTTAAAATCGGGTACATCATCGGGGGTATGGACCCTTTTCAAAGACGGCGCTTCGAATGTGAAGGGGTCCAGTCTAGGCATCATTTTGAAGCCGCCCACGGGTAACACTATTAGACAATCTATCAAGACTTCTAAGTTGACTAACAATGAGATCGAGTATGAGGCAATGATTGCAGGTCATGAGCTAGCTAAAAGCTTGGGAGCAGAAGTCATTGAAGCTAAATGTGAATCTTTACTGGTGGTTAACCAAGTAAACAAAACCTTCGAAGTTTGAGAGGATAAAATGCAAAGATATTTGGACAAGTTGCAGGCAACTTTGCACCGTTTCAAGGAATGGACTTTACAACATGTACCTCGAGAATAAAACACTGAGGCCGATGCCCTTGCAATTTGGGGTCAAGGTCGAGGAGGATGAGATCAAATCGGGGACTGTCATTCAACTCTCGAGGTCCGTGATCGAGGAAGGTCGTGTTGAGATAAATTGTACAAGCTTAACTTGGGATTGGAGGAATAAATATATTAAATACTTGAAAACGGAAAGCTCCCACCAGACTCTAAAGAATCGAGGGCCCTACGAACCAAAGTTGCCCGATTCATATTGGCTGAAGATAGAACATTATACAGGAGAACGTTCGACTGACCATTGTCAGTATGTTTGTGACTAGGGGACACCAATTATGTTTTACGAGAGGTCCATTAAAGTACTTATGGAAACCACTCCGGCGTTGAATCACTGATTCACAAAGTCATTAGAGTGGGATACTACTGGGATAGTATGGAAAAAGACTCTAAGGAGTTTGTTTGGAAATGTGATAAATGTCAAAGCTTTGCACCGATGATCCACCAGCCCGGAGAACAACTTCATTCGGTCCTATCCCCATGGCCATTCATGAAATGGGGGATGGACATCGTCGTCCCTCTACCATCAGCCCCAGGTAAAGCTAAGTTCATTTTATTTATGACTGACTAATTCTCTAAATGGGTTAAAGCACAGGCTTTCGAGAAATTCAGAGAGAAAGAGGTTATAGACTTCATCTGGGATCACATCGTGTGTCTATTAGGGATACTCGCTGAAATAGTGTGCGACAATGGAAAACAATTTATCGGCAGCAAAGTGACGAAATTCCTCGAAGACCATAAAGTAAAAAGGATATTGTCAACGCCATATCATCCCAGTGGGAACGGACAAGCCGAATCAACGAACAAGACTATCATCCAAAACTTAAAGAAAAGGTTGAACGACGCTAAAGGGAAATGGAGAGAAATTCTACACGAAGACCTTTGGGCATATCGAACAATATCGAAATCTAATATGGGGGCAACTCCATTTTCCTTAGTATATGGTTCCGAAGCCTTGATTCCAGCCGAAGTCGAAGAACCCAGTGCCAGGTTTCGACATACAACGGTATAATCAAAGCACGAGGCTATGAGTACTAGCCTCGAATTATTAGATGAAAAATAAGAAGCTACACTCGTTCGAATGGTTTCACAAAAGCAACGAATCAAAAGATACTACAATAGGAGAACCAACCTTTGCCACTTCAGAGTCGGGGACTTGGTCCTAAGGAAAGTCACCATCAACACCGAGATCCTAATGAAGGGAAGCTCGACCCAAATTGGGACAGACCCTACCAAGTCCTCGACATAGTCGAAAAAAGGTCTTATAAGCTCGGAACGATGGACGGCGAACCACTGCCAAACAATTGGAACATATCACTTCTTAAACGATATTATTTCTAAGGTATGACTTTCTCCCTTCTTTCATTTATATATTTGATGCTAACCTACTGCAGGTGTTCGACCAAAGACATCGATACCTCAGGTTTTAAAGTACGTGTTGCACTCTTTTTTTCTTAGATCGATTTTTATCCCAAATGGGTTTTCCGACAAGGTTTTTAACGAGGCAACAATTATGTGATACTTGAGGAAAATTCAACAGTATCTAAGGTTTCTTTACAATCAACCTCGAATACTGGGGGGCATCACCCTCGGAGGTTATATTTTCGAGAAAAGTACTTTGTGTTGAAGGGTCTCGATAGAAAGCTTTGTAATGGGACAAACGGTCGAATGAACCGTGTACATATAGAGTAGTCGAGCCCAACATGTACGCATGTATAAATTATTCAATGTCACGACCCAAAATCTGTAGGTCGTGATGGCGCCGGACACCACTGTCAGGCAAGCCAAATCCTTAATTAGTTGAAATACATTCATGTTTTAACATTTTTGAAACCGTGACCTTTTACTGCATTTCATAATCAAGTAAATAAATTTTCGTAAATAAAATATGACAGCAAATAAAATTATGTTATTTAAAAAAAGTGATCTAAAGATTTCACTTAGACAATTATCCCAATACATATCCCAGAACCCGGTGTCACGAGTACATGAGCTATTTCTAAGAAATTCACAAATATTACAAAACATGTCCGAAATACAACTGGACAAGGAAATTTAAAATGAAATAGATACAGTATGAAGGTGACTCTGTCAGCTGCGGATCGCCTCCGGATGGTGCAGCCCGTCCAAGTCTCCAAATCAATCACTATGCAATGTAGGTACCTGTGCAAAAAAATGCACAACAAGTGTAGTATGAGTACAAAATAACGTGTACTCAGTAAGTCGCCCGCCTAACCTCAGAGAGGTAGTGACGAGAGGTCAAATTAGACACTTACTAAAGGTCCATTTAAAATATTTAAGAGTGACACTAAGCATGGTTTTATCCTAGGAAGTTTATAAAACAGGATATAAACATCCTTCAATTTCTTTCACATTTAACACTTTATATCTTCGTCATATTAACAATTAATCAACATGGTGATTTAGTCAAATAATAATGAATCAACAGAAGGAACAACTTCTTTCAAAAATCTTTTTAATAACTTTAAGTCTTTGTCATTTAAATCGAAAAATTTAACATTTCAAGCCAATAATCAGGAAAATATCATAACAACTACGCATCAAATATCATGCGCAAGCAATACCGAGGGTCGAACGACGCAGACCAACAATAATAACTGTGCACTACCGAGGGGTCGACCGACTCGAACCATAGATGCATCTACCTGCCCCGCTCGCGAATCGATCATGTGACGCAGTTACCATAATATGGCTAGCCTGCGTGCGAATCATACATGCGATTCAGGTTCTCATATGAATACATACACAAATACAGGGTCTTCCTGCTCGCGAATCACTCCAACGACTCAGGCTCCCAAAGTTATACATATCCACATAATAAATTCGTATTTTTATCAAGAAAACCCGTTTTTCTCGGGGAAAGTGGTAAAATCTTTATTAAAGGAAATATGAAATATAGGTTTGAAATCTTTGTTTTTGAAACTCATTTGCCAAGTTCAATGATATTCCATGATACAACCCAGTCCAAGTACACATATATTCAACACGGAAACAAAATCTCTTTTTAGCAGGTTAACAATATGAGCTCTGGCTTTCTTTTAGACATTTAATTACGTTTTCGGTCATATTAGCAGTTTAATATTACAGGCAGGGCTACAGATACACACATAAAGCATGCTAGTGGGTCCTAGGCTACCCGGACATGGCATAATAGTAGCTACGCACGGACTCCCGTCACCTCGTGCGTACGTAGCCCCCAAAGATAATAGCATGTAGTAAATTAATTCACCCAGGGGGATGATTCCCCCTCACAAAGTTAGAAAGGAGACTTACCACGCTCCGAAATTTCAGCACCGGCTTCCAAGCCCTTCCGATGACTCCAACGGACGCATAACGCTCTAAAACTACCACATAAATGACAACGCAATGAAAATTCATCCTAATACTCACAATGAATTCAGTTATATATTTTCCCAACCCCGCTCTGTGAAATGACCAAAATACCCTCGGGCCCACGTGCCCGGAATCCGAAATTTCTCGAAGGCACATTCTACCCATAGCCTTACTAACTCAAATATATACTTTTCTCAAATATTCATGCTCGATTCGTGGCTAAAATCCAGAGTTACATTTTCTAGGTTTTTCTTCCAAAAACCCCAAGTTTCCCACAATTCCTATATCAAACCATGCATAAATATTGTATTTAACCTTAGAAACAAGTAGAAACAACTTACCTCTTAATGCTTGGTGAAATCTCCCTTGAAAAGCCCTCCAAAATCGTCTAACCCAATTGAAAAATGAGAGAGAAATGGCTCAAATCCGATTTTTAAAACATTCTGCCCAGACACCTTTTCGCACCTGCGGTCCAATAGCCGCTCCTGCGGCTCCGCACCTGTGGAAAATCCATCGCAGGTGCGGCTCTGACTCAGCCCAGCAAAATCCCGCTCCTGCGATACCTCTTCGCACATGCGATACCGCAGGTGCGACAAAACTCCCGCACTTGCGGTCCCTCAGCTCCAGACCCAAAATCTCGCACCTGCGACTCCCTTAGCCGCACCTGCGGCCAAAGCCTCGCAGGTGCGGACCACACCAGATGACAGCAGAAACCAGCCTTTTTCCAACTTCAACTTTGATCCGTTAACCACCCGGAATCCACCCGAGGCCCCCGGGACCTCGTCCAATTATACCAACTTGTCCCAAAACATGACACGGACTTGCTCGAGCCCTCAAATCAGATCAAACAACGCCGAATTCATGAATCGCACTCAAATCCAATTCTTTAAGAACTTAAAATTTCAGACTTCTACATCCGATTTCGAAACCTATCAAATCACGTCCGATTGACCTCAAATTTTGCGCACAAGTCATATTCCACATTACAGACCTGCTCCAACTTCCGGAATCGCATTCCGACCTCGATATCAAAACTTTCACTTCTGGCCGGATTTTCCAAAAACCTTCAAATTTCTTTCTTTAGCCAAATGAATCCAAAATGACCTACTGACATCCAAATTCACTTCCGATCGCGCTCTCAATTCCAGAATCACCATACAGAGCTATTTCCAGCCTCGGAATCCCAAACGGACATCAATCTCACTAATATGCACTTCAAGCCCAAATTCATGAAATCCTTATAAAATGTTAACTTCCATAATATAGGCCAAAACGCTCCCAGGTTATCCAAAACCCGATCCAGACATACACCCAAGTCCGAAATCATCATACGAACCTGCTGGAACCTTCAAATCCTGATTATGAGATCGTTTACTCAAAATTCCAGTCTTAGTTGATTTCTCCAACTTAAGGCTTCTGAAATGAGAATTTCCTTTCCAAATCAATTCTAAACTTCCTGGAATTCAATTCCGACCACGCCCACGGGTCATAATACCTGAAATGGAGCTGCTCACGACTTCAGACCACTGAACGACACGCTAGAGCTCAAAACGACCGCTCGGGTCGTTACATTCTCCCCCACTTAAACCGACGTTCGTGCTCGAACGTGCTAAGAACTTCTCTGGAGTTACCTGAAATCACTGTTTAACATCTTGAGCACCTGCCTGTGCTACCACAACCCAGTCGAGCACAATAGGTTGATCAAATCTGGAGATTTCTTCTTTATCCATATAATAAGCTCAGAATTCATTCAAATACCTGAAATTTCCCTAGCCAGGCCTAGTTTCAATATATATAAGCACAGCATCAACTAACAC
Organism: Nicotiana paniculata; assembly: GCA_005239505.1. Classification (NCBI taxonomy): domain Eukaryota; kingdom Viridiplantae; phylum Streptophyta; class Magnoliopsida; order Solanales; family Solanaceae; genus Nicotiana; species Nicotiana paniculata. The sequence goes on along the minus strand of MDKI01138681.1, from coordinate 13,847 downwards.
ACAATATATCAGATCATAATTGTATACCCTTGTTGAATCGGCACCATGCACCACATAACTCATCGTCTGGCCACAACGACGCTCCCTGAACCTTATTAGCCAAGGTCCACAAATCTGATGCTCCTGATGCACCTCATAACAATTATACAGACATCCTGCTACAATGCTGGCGATACAACCACAACGGAGGAAATGTGCAAAAATTCATACTCAACTGCAGAGTTAACAATCCTTGAATACCTCATCTTGACTAGAATCATCACTTTAGTATGAACCTGAATAATGGTATTTGTTCTTTAATATACACTTCACATAACCTCATCGCACTGATCCCTGATCCGAAAATCTCGTCTCACCCAGTACGAACTGCTCAAATAGCAAGTCACCCTGAACATGGCTAACAACCTCACATGATACCGCATCGCCCAATAGGCTATAACTCGAACATGATAATAAGAAATGACTCAGTACGGAACTATTCTGATCACTCAACTAATATGAATTCTTACCAGAAAATAGGAAATAAAACACAAGAAAAATAAATACATATTAACCCTTCTTATCATCACACCGTTGCGGCGTGCAACCCGATTCGAATAACATACCCGTGGCGACGTGCCACCCGATCCACACATAAAATTTACATAAGAAGATATATATACGGAGCTGATTTGCTCACTATTACGAATTACTGAATATCGATCACAAGCACGCTAAGGGCATAATACCATCATGGGGAGACTGATAAAGCCATAGGCTACAAAACTCAAGCACAACTGAGGTGATATATATATACTCTGGATCTCAAGAACTACCCTACTCACATAACATCCCCACTACGCGGGACCTCAACACATAAGAAATCATCAAGCCATTTCACAACTCGCACGACACAATCACAATAACACATGAATTCGACGAAGACAGACAACACCCGTTGTCCTATTATATTTCCATGAAAAGCGCTCTATTGAAAGGAACATGCCTGGCTCATACAGAGCCAATAATCATATTTAAATCCATCCACAAACATCGAGCCACCTCGCTCGTACCAAACTTAGCTATTAGCTTTTACCTGGGTCCACATTAACCAACTTTTTCTCATAATACACGAGAACAACCATCATCACCGGGACCAACACCCTATAATCCATAATCAACTGAACTGAATGCCCTCCAGGAGTAAATTCTCAATTAAGCAATATTGCACTTTTTTTATACTCAGTCCAAATCTGAATTTCATCAAGTGACTACATGTCACACTTATACAATCTTTCCACGGTCATGCTTCCACGACCTTCCACACAAGACAACAAGTTTTCCCATCCATAACACCGACCACACTAAGGCCGCAAAATACATAAAGAACCCATGACCAGGGTACAAATCCTCTTTCATCGAATATCATGACAGCGAAGATAACACCAGCTTACACTGAACTTTCAAATCACTTTGCCTTGTCCTTCCGAGCTCCTGACATCCTTATAAACATCGGACCTGACTCTCGATCCTTACTCCCAGTTACATACTGCTTCCCGCACTTAACATACCAACATGAGGTAGCGCAAAAATTCCATCATAACTTCCGAACCACCAATAGGGTGAACACTTCATCATATAGAAACTTTTTACTTAACTCAATTCAAGAGTACAATCTCAACACACGAGTGAATTCTCATCCCAATCATGCAAATCTTAAGTGGTAGTCTATACCACCATAACCCTTCCGGGATCCGCCTATACCTGACAGGTCATAGCACTCAAGTGCTCCCACATAAAATCTGTTACGATGTCCGACAAGCCCCGCACACACCGGCATAAACCACCTGCATAACTAAATCACATCAAAGGGACCAATCGCTGACGCAAATGTGCCATCTCAACCATGGCTAATCAATCTATCTTCTTTTAACCATCATTAATTGCCTCAGGAACAATAACAACTTCCTTCAACCCATAGCAACTCAACCCTCACTCATCCCGAGTAACCTTGATTCACGAGACTATGCTGCTAAAATCCCGCAACCCGTCTCATAACCTTCTGATAATCTTTTCCTCAATCCGGAGTCTATTTCTCTCACTCCTCCAATACTATCATGCATGCTGAAACATATCATAGAACATTCCAACCATCCTCCTCTTTCTCAGAAATTATTCTGCAAAAGCTCGATTCTCGACCATATTGCTGCCTGAAATATTTAATTGCCGCATACTTAAATTTTGAACTCACTAGGACCGCTATTGAGAGTCACCCACTCTGACTGGCCCCGAATACATTTAATCCCCAAGGCTCTCCTAGCACAAGAACACCCTTTTCAATGAAACACGTGACTGAGTCACTATCCTTACAACTCGTCCATGCCTTAAGCATAAATTCTGAATCTTCCAAGGCCTAACCCTGATCTGACAGGGCTAACTTTTGCACATATTCATCAAATCCCACGCACAATTACCATTTTGAACATATTCATCAAATCCTACACACAATTACCATTTTACTCATTTTTCCTTGGCTGAAATAACTTGCCTACACGCCGACAATACTCAACCCCATGCGAAGACAATCCTACAACCCAACTGCGGATGGTGGGACTCCCCCACTTAACCCGAGGCTACTCCTTGCACCATTCTAGACCCTGCTGAGATCCTTCCTCCTTTGATAACACGATCTTGCTCAGCCAATCCATCCAAATCTTCCAAATTCTCTTGTTAGCACTCCCTAAATACTCGAATTCTCTAGAATCATTCACACATTCTATCTCTTATCGACTAGCCACTAGGACCCCTCACAGAACCTGCCAACCCCGCCATTGCTAATATATCCCCAAAAGACAACCCACCTGTAGAAATCACCTACTGACACCTCCCAGCGACGCTGAAATACACGCTCTTTGCGACGTCAATACCCTACTATGCCCTGCTTCATTTACCAACTTACTAGTCCGTCTGCTCCTCATGGACACCCATAATGCGCGACAAATACCTCCAAGTTCCAAGCTGAGCTGCCGCTCCCTCATTTTGCGACTACTCGACTTCCGCTTCTTACACCTGGCCTCCTAGACATGGAATCACCGCCTAGCCTCATTCCAGGATCATTCTTTGTAGCTCTCAAACCAGCAGATGACCACGACTTCAAGCTCTCCGAAGATTATCCTTCTCTAGCTGCCTTCGTTATCAACACTTATCGGGTGCTGAACCATCGCACCTCACGATCTCTGCCAACCATTTTCTTCAATACTTCTTCTCGATACTCTGACCCCATGCAACCGGAGAAACCATGGCACCGCCAAACCTAACACATTCCATTTGGTCAATGGCAACGACTACACGTCATATGTGCATATCCCATCTCGCTTGAAGACACCAAGTCTTACCATATTATCAACCCCAACCGAGCCACTCATACTCCAAATGCCTTCCCTCTGCCGGAACAAAAGCACTGAAATCTCGAAATCACGCTCTGAGAAGACCTCCCTTCAAACCATTCATCTTCCCCAACACACGGGCAAACGTTCTATCATCATATCGACACCACACGATGATGAATTTCAAACATCATCACTACCTGAGCACAACCTTAAGTCTCCCAGAAACACAGCTACTGAGCTGAAACAACATATTACCCTTTCACAGGCCATAACAACAACCACAACCATTTCACATGGAAGCATCTCGAATTACATTCGTAGCACCATTTCTATTCCTCAAATTCCTGATCCATAGCAAGCGCTTCGCGACGTGTAAGATTGACTAGGAATGGACATAAGCATAAGCCTCAGAGGAATCAACTCGCATGATGAAGAATCATGAAGGGAAGTACTCTTGACAGCCTTGTAGCCTCTCGAAGATAAGTACAGACGTTTCCATACCGATCTGCAAGACTCTACTAGACTCGCTCATGACTTGTGAGACCTATGGGAACCTAGTGCTCTGATACCATGTTGTCACGACCCAAAATCCCTAGATCATGATGGCGTCGGACACCACTGTCAGGCAAGCCAAATCCTTAATTAGTTGAAATACATTCATGTTTTAACATTTTTGAAATCGTTACCTTTTACTGCATTTCATAATCAAGTAAATAAATTTTCGTAAATTAAATATGACAGCAAATAAAATTCTGTTATTTAAAAACAGTGATCTAAAGATTTCACTTAGACAATTATCCCAATACATATCCCAGAACCCAGTGTCACGAGTGCATGAGCTATTTCTAAGAAATTTACAAATATTACAAAACCTGTCCGAAATACAACTGGACAAGGAAATTTAAAATGAAATAGATACAGTATGAAGGTGACTCTGTCAGCCGCGGATCGCCTCCGGATGGTGCAGCCCATCCAAGTCTCCAAATCAATCACTATGCAATGTAGGTACATGTGCAACAAAATACACAGCAAGTGTAGTATGAGTACAAAACAACGTGTACTTAGTAAGTCGCCCGCCTAACCTCTGAGAGGTAGTGACGAGATGTCAAATTAGACACATACTAAAGGTCCATTTAAAATATTTAAGAGTGACACTAAGCATGGTTTTATCCTAGGCAGTTTATAAAACAAGATTTAAACATCCTTCAATTTCTTTCACATTTAACACTTTATATCTTCGTCATATTAACAATTAATCAACATGGTGATTTAGTCAAATAATAATGAATCAACGGAAAGAACAACTTCTTCCAAAAATCTTTTTAATAACTTTAAGTCTTTGTCATTTAAATCGATAAATTTAACATTTCAAGCCAATAATCAGGCAAATATCATAACAACTACGCAGCAAATATCATGTGAGGACAATGCCGAGGGTCGAACGACATGGACCAACAATAATAAATTGTGCACTACCGAGGAGTCGACCGGCTCGAACCATAGATGCATCTATCTGCCCCGCTCACGAATTGATCATGCGCGGTTAACATAATATGGTTAGCCTGCTTGCGAATCATACATGCGACTAAGGTGCTCATATGAATACATACACAAATACAGGGTCTTCCTGCTCGCGAATCACTCCAGCGACTCAGGCTCCCAAAGTTACACATATCCACATAATAAATTCGTATTTTTATCAAGAAAACCCATTTTTCTCGGGGAAAGTGGTAAAATCTTTATTAAAGGAAATATGAAATATAGGTTTGAAATCTTTATTTTTGAAACTCATTTGCCAAGTTCAGTGATATTCCATGATACAACCCAGTCCAGGTACACATATATTCACAACGTAAACAAATTCTCTTTTTAGCAGGTTAACAATATGACATTTAATTACGTTTTCGGTCATATTAGCAGTTTAATATTACAGGCAGGGTTACCGATACACACATAAAGCATGTTAGTGGGTCCTAGGCTACCCGGACATGGCATAATAGTAGCTACGCACGGACTCCCGTCACCTCGTGCGTACGTAGCCCCCGAAGATAATAGCATGTAGTAAATTAATTCACCTAGGGGGACGATTCCCCCTCACAAAGTTAGAAAGGAGATTTACCTCGCTCAGAAATTCCAACACCGGCTTCCAAGCCCTTACGATGACTCCAACAGATGCATAACACTACAAAATTACCACATAAATGACAAAGCAATGAAAATTCATCCTAATACTCACAACGAATTCAGATTATATATTTTCCCAACCCCGCTCAGTGAAATGACCAAAATGCCCTCGGGCCCACGTGCCTGGAATCCGAAATTTCTTGAAAGCACATTCTACCCATAGCCTTACTAACTCAAGTATATACTTTTCTCAAATATTCATCTCGATTCGTGGCTAAAATCCAGAGTTACATTTTCTAGGTTTTTCTTCCAAAACCCCAAGTTTCCCACAATTCCTATATCAAACCATGCATAAATCTTGTATTTAACCTTAGAAACAAGTAGAAACAACTTACCTCTTAATGCTTGGTGAATCTCCCTTGGAAATCCCTCCAAAATTGCCTAACCCAATTGAAAAATGAGAGAGAAATGGCTAAAATCCGATTTTTAAAACATTCTGCCCAGGCACCTTTTCGCACCTGCGGTCCAATAGCCGCTCCTACGGCTCCGCACCTGTGGAAAATCCATCGCAGGTGCGGCTCTGACTCAGCCCAGCAAAATCCCGCTCTTGCGATACCTCTTTGCACCTGCGATACCGCAGGTGCGACAAAACTCCCGCACCTGCGGTCCCTCAGCTCCAGACCCAAAATCTCTCACCTGCGACTCCCTTAGCCGCACCTGCAGCCAAAACCACGCAGTGCGGACCACACCAGATGACAGCAGAAGTCAGCCCTTTTCCAACTTCAACTTTGATCCGTTAACCACCCGGAATCCACCCGAGGCCCCCGGGACCCCGTCCAATTATACCAATTTGTCCCAAAACATGACACGGACTTGATCGAGCCCTCAAATCACATCAAACAATGCCAAATTCACGAATCGCACTCAAATCCAATTCTTTAAGAACTTAGAATTTCAAACTTCTACATCCGATTCCGAAACCTATCAAATCACGTCCGATTGACCTCAAATTTTGCGCACAATTCATATTCCACATTATAGACCTGCTCCAACTTCTGGAATCGCATTCCGACCTCGATATCAAAATTTTCACTTTTGGCCGAATTTTCCAAAAACCTTCAAATTTCTTTCTTTAGCCAAATGAATCCAAAATGACCTATTGACATCCAAATTCACTTCCGATCGCGCTCTCAATTCCAGAATCACCATACAAAGCTATTCCCAGCCTCGGAATCCCAAACGGACATCAATCTCGCTAATATGCACTTCAAGCCCAAATTCATGAAATCCTTCTAAAATGCTAACTTCCATAATATACGCCGAAACGCTCCCGGGTTATCCAAAACCCGATCCGGACATACACCCAAGTCTGAAATCCTCATACGAACCTGCTGGAACCTTCAAATCATGATTCGGAGATCGTTTACTCAAAATTCCAGTTTTAGTTGATTTCTCCAACTTAAGGCTTCTAAAATGAGAATTTCCTTTCCAAATCAATTCTAAACTTCCTGGAATTCAATTCCGACCACGCCCACATGTCATAATACCTGAAACGGAGCTGATCACGACTTCAAACCGCTGAACAACGCGCTAGAGCTCAAAACGGCCGGTCGGGTCGTTACATTCAAAGAAGCATTCTTTTTGTATCAAATATCTTGTGTCTCAAAGAAAATTTTCTACTATACGAGCTCCAATAGTTATGATTTTATGAGAAATGGCTCAAGGTCCAAGTAAAAGTATGCCTCGAACACTCGGGGACTGCCGTCAACAATCGACATATTCGAGTTATCTAAACTCAAATTCATAAGACCTCAAAGAGGCACCCCTCGATTTATATGCCAAGGCCATCATTCTCGGGGATTAACATTTTGAACAAGTTTGAATTGTTATTGGGAAATAAGCCCAAGAGGCATACCCAAAGGCTACGGCCGAACTAATGCGGCTCGGAGACGTCCGAAAAACCCTAAGAGGTATCAAATTATCATGCTAAGGCACAAAACACAAAGGGTTTCAATAGACATTGAACCCTCAGAAAATGTAATGGGTAAAAAATACATGCTAAGTCATAAAGAAATTCTTACTAAGTCTTTTAAGCCGAAAAGGGGAAATAATAGCCATCTTTTAGAGGCCATATCGCCCCAATCTAAAGAGCCTAACAACCAATACACTTAGATTTTGAGATATTGTTCTCACTCAATTCGAACCCAAGGGTTCCAATATTCCGAGCTCAAATAAAACTGACTTGAATATAGCTTGAGGATTCATCATTATTTGATATAAAACCTTAAGGGGTCTGTTATTATGAGTTCGAAACTTACTCGAACTCGATTATAAAAGCAGTGCAATTATGGCTTCGAAGCCATCCGAAATCAAATTCCTGGACATATTGTTGAGCTCGGGGACTCACCCTCACTTAACTTACAAACCCAAGGGTTTGTTATACTCTAAGTTTGAGCTAGTGCTCGCTCGATTATAGAAGTTGAGCAACAAAATTTTCACAATGCAAAGGCAAAACAAAATTTATCACAAATGAAAAATCATAGACAAAACGGGAAGAAAGGGAATCTTTCATATAAGCAGAGTATTTACAAAGACCACACAAGGTATTACACAAAAAATCCAAAATAAAAAAAGAAGAAAAAAATCCTAAGTGCCTAGTCCGCCTCGGGAGCCGCTTCTTCGGAAGCTTCATCTTCATCTCCTCCGCTCTCGGATCCACTCGCGGAGTCTTCATCATCGGAAAGCAAAGCTTCAGCCTCGGCCTCCAACGCCTTTGCATTCTCTATATCAGCTATGAGGTCGAAGCCACGAGCATGTACCTCCTCAAGAGTCTCTCTCCGAGACTAGCACCTAGCATCATCGACAGTGCATGACAATTTAACCTCAGCAGCAAAAGAAACCTCCTTTTCCTGAGTGTTAGCAGCTTCGGAGTCAGCTCGGTAAGAGGCCACGAGGGCTTCCACCTCAGATGTGGCCCTTGCAAGCTCAACGGCCAACCGAGCCTCAAGCTCTTCGATCTTCTTGGCTCGGACCAAGATCCCCTCCTTCACATTTTGGAGTTGACGCTCAACTGAGGACAGTTGGGTTCGAACCGCATCTTTATCCGAGGCCAGATGGTCCATGTGATGCTTCCACCCCAAAGTCTCCTCTTCTTTTGTCTTAGCCTTCTCAAGAAGCTGCTCAACCAATTCGGCCTTCTGCTAAGCCTGCAGGTTCAAAGTGTTAGTCGCCAATATCAAAGTTAATACATAACAAAGCTCCCAAAAATTTTACATTACCCGTTCGATGAGCTCGGTCTTATCTTGATGGGCTCTAGTCAGTTCGGCTCGAAGGCTCTAGATATCCTCTTCTTTTTTCACATAGAGGAGTTTGAGGGCGTCTCTTTCCTCCATGAGCTTTTTGAGTTCAGCCTCACATTGGGTCATCTCAGCCCGATATTTGGAAGACACTTCTCGATGGAGCACCGTTGCCTGTACAGAAAGGAAGGAAATCAGAATTAGAGAAATAAGAATAAACGCAAACATGATAACAAAGACTAAAACTTACTTGGTTCAGAAGCCGCCGAGCCTCATAAAAAATGAGAGATGCATCCAGTTTAGGAACATCATCGACCCCCGTGAAGCAGCTGCAAAATATATCATCCCCTTCGAGGGTCGTCCCCACATCGGGGGTCCTCCTGGATCGGGCATCTCGAAACTGCCCTTCAGAGAACGTGGGGACGGGGGGCGAGTCATCAATGTTAATTTCCCCAAGAGAGTCGCTTGGGAAATTCTCTTCTCTTTGAAGGGCGTCAAAACCAGTCCCTTTGGGCACACCCACCAGTTGTTCATCACGGCGAGAGACATCATCAACACCCGAAGATTCGGGGACTCTACTCAGACCTTCCTTCGAGATCACTTTGGTCCGTGGCTGAACCTCCTCCACCGTCGTCATGTCAGCAGTTTTCAAAGCTTCAGTGATTCCCCTCTTTCGAACCACCAGCGAGCAGTCGAGTGGAGGCAGAAAGAACATCGGATCGATCTTTGACTTTTGAGCCTTGCTCTTCTTAGGCTTCGGAGTATCAAGAGGCGAGGCCTTCCTCCTCTTCTTTTATTTAGTCGGCTTCGAGACCTCCTCTTCCTCGAGTGGAGGCGGCCTCCTGGCGACATTATCTCCGAGACTTGTATGAGAAGAAATCAAGTTAAAAAGAGTATTTTGCAGGAAAAGCGCCAAACACAGGAAGAGGAACTTACCATGATTTTTGGCCTCCTATCGACCTTTGGCCAAATCACTCCACGAGCGGTCAACATATGAAGAGGTTGAGGCCAGTTGTCGAACCCAACCTGCAATGTTCGGGTTTACACCAGGAAACCAGGGGGAAGCTTCACCATAAAGAGGAGTATAGATGAGAATAGGTAAAGAAAGCATAATAAGTAACCAAACATTATCGGTGATGTTCCACTTACGCTTCATGTTCCATTCTTTGGGGAATGGAATCTTCTCGGTAGGGATTAAGTCAGAGGTCCTAAATCAGACAAACCGGCCCATCAATCCTCGGTGCTTGTCCTCGTTTATGCTCGAGAATATCACCTTCGTGGCTCGACGATGAAGCCTTATCAGTCCGCCCCGATAAAGACGGGGGTTGTATAGTCTAATGAGATGATCGAGGGTTAAAGACATCCCCTCAACCTTGCTCGTGAAGAATCTGAGCAAAATGACAATGCGCCAAAATGAGGGGTAGATCTGGCCTAGGGTTACCCGATATTAGCGGCAAAAGTCGAGTATTACGGGATCGACGGGTCCCAGTGTGAAAGGGTAGGTATACACGCTTAAGAACCCTTTCACATGAGTGGTGATGTCCTCCCCGGGGGTAGGAATCACCACTTCTTTGTTCTCCTAGTGGCAGTCTTTTTTCACCCGCTCGAGATCTTCTTGGCATATGGAACAGATATATCTAGACATGGGCTTACATCGGCTAGGAACCGAAGAGGGTTTTTTGACTTTGAAGTCAGAAGTAAGTTCGCATGGCCCGAGAGTGCACTCTTCAATACGTGGCTCCACCGGCCGACTGCGATGAGGAGGATGTTTCTTTTTTAGGAACAGTCTTTGATGTTTTTGCCATTGCTCTGTGAGGTTTAAGAAAGAAGAAGGCGGAATTTGTGTTTTAATAGGAGATTGGCAAACAAAAACTGGAAAAGATGGTGAACTTGAAGAGAATAGAAGAGTTTTAGGAGATTAGAGGAAGTTTTGAAAGTAAAGTTTGAGAAGATTATAAAGGTGATCTATTTATAATGGCCATTTCGACGGTTTAAGAGCACTAGTGGCCGACCATAAACTGGCACTAATTAATGGCCTTGGGAACTGTGCAGATGCGGCGCTTCAATCACTTCTGTCGCTTACGTCACAAGATTGACGTCATGATTTATCGAGGTATAAAATCAGAGTCTCAAGTTAGTTTCTTCTTGTTACGCTCCAAAAAATGAGGGGACTATCTGTATACAATCGAAATTAGGCATACCCTATTTCATTGACAGAGGAGTTACCTCGAGGGTAGCTCTGTAATATATCAGACTCGAAGCTCGAAGATAAGAACATCGAACCTGGGGATCTAAGTGTTCATTGAGATCGAAGCCAACAACAATTGAGACCAAGCATGACTGACTTTGAGTAAGGCGTGATAACAGAATGACAAGATATTAGTAACCGGCCGAAGATCACGGCAGAAATTCTGGAACAGATCAAATCAAAGCGGTTATTGAAGCCAATCGTGGGATTTGTTTCTGTTATTAGAATTCTACCTTATTTAGGATTCCTCTATTATATAAAGAGGGATCCCTTTCATTTGTAACGAGATCATATTCACTATTCACTGATAATAATCTATACTTCTCCTGCTCTCTTTATTTATTCATTGTTCATCATTGTTTGTTCCATTCTTTATTGTTCATATTAAAACCTCGAGACCATTTCGAACCGAGGTCAAGCATTGCTTGCAGGCTGGTTTGGTTTATTTTATTGTCCAATTTACATACTTAATTCAGTGTTTGTCAATTGGTATTGAATTAAATTGTGTATCCTTAAAATCACAATATAAGTTTAATTGTTACTCGATTTTTAGGGTAAACAGAGACAAAAATTCATATAAGCTAGCTTTTGAAGCATGCTCACATTGCTAGCAATAGAACAAATAGGGAATTACTCAACAAGTCTAAGCTTTGAAGACTCCCCAAGCTTAAAATAGAAGAGAGTGGACCGGTGAAGATGTTTTTAGAAAGATCCAATTTAACAAGCTTTTGAAAGTTAGAGAAAGCATTAGGAGTGTCACCACTAAGGGAGTTAGATGAAAGATCTAAACTTGTGAGCTGCATCAATTTAGAGATAGTTGAAGGAATATGGTCTGTGAAATGATTTTCACCAAAATTCAACTCCCTAATTTGGGTTAGGTTGCCAAGGAATCTGGGATGGAACCAGAGAAGTTACATCGTAAAAAGATTTATGTAAAAACACTTAGCAAATTGGTGTTGGGTGTGTGAACAAAGTCCCATCTTGGTAGCTGAAAAGATTGGAAGTCTACATATAAGATGTAGAGATCTCTTAATGGTGTGAGGCGTTTTGGGAAAAACCGTGCGGACTTCGTCCAAAACAGACAATATCACATCATGATAAGAGTGTATTTGGGATAGTTTAGCCCAATAACTGGTATCAGAGCCCAGGTTCAGTGGGACGGGTACAGAGATGGCAGGGTGATGGTGCAGGCGGTGCGCACATAAGAAGAAGCTAATTGTGGGCTTTGGTTACCATAATACTCTAATAATGTAGGTGGCACAACGTAAATCTCGAAAATTGGCTCGTGGATGTGGCAATGGGCACATAGAACTTAGTTCGAGGGGAAGATTGTTCGGTGCCTATATTTGTCAAGTTCTGAAGCAGTGTTTCAAATTTTGTCTGATCAAGTTCACACCAAGAGAAAGAAAGATCAAGTGAAACCAAATTGGACAGGTATGAGATTTCTGTTGGGATTTTACTATTAAACAAAGAGCCAGAAAGGGGCGTTATGCAATGTGCATTCTTTAAGTCAAATCTTTCTGGTGAAATGAGATTTTTTTTGACTAGATGTTCCTGTAATTGGGTCCACCGACTTCAAAATTCCACATGGTATTATAAACTAAAGCAGATCCACACATCTTGATGTTTTATGACTGTATAAATATTAGATTCCATGGAAAAACTGCACTACAAATTTATTGCATTCGTCGAACTTGTCACATCATGTCTTTGTTGCTGGATTTCTTTTTTCTCACTTGACTTTTTAGTTTGTCTCTTCTGCTGTCATCCAATTTTCTAGTCTATCTCCTCTGAGAGTTCCATTTTTTTTTTTAATGTTTACTTGAAAAACCAGCACAATAATCAACTGTTTAAGTTGTGTCCTTTATGTTACTGCAATTATACATGTATCTATGCAACCCTTTTATTCAAGATTATGCAAAAAAAGTACTCCGCTGCTAACATATAGGAATGGGGGCGGAGCTAGAGTGTCAAGAGCGGGTTCGACCGGACTAAATAGTTTTGGTTCGAACCTTGTATTTATTTTAAACAATCTATTAAATATGTATAGATTATTTATTTAAAATCTAATAACTTAAAATAATTATAATCACGAATTCATAAATTTAAAATGTTAAACGTTGTCGCCTCTGTATAGGAAACTTTTTCCTTTTAGTGTCATAGCAAGAAAGTAAAGGTAGCTTTTGAAAACAAGAATACTACTGTCATTCTGTAGCCACATTAATCATATTCCTTTTACTGTCAGGAGCAGGAACCTTCTAGTCTGTCGTAGTTGAAGGTAAAGGGGGTTGCGCTATATCCTTTATTTAATTTTCTTGGACAAAAACATTTTTAATAGGTGGTAAAAAAAAGTTATAAAAGTATATATAACGTATTAATTTTGTGTGCTATACTTTAATGGTAACTTTTACCGTTAAGATATAGCGCACAAAATTAGCGTGTTATACCCTTTGACTTTCTGACTCTCCAGTATAGCGTAGTCCTTTTGTGCGTTATACATATAGTGTTTTTATTTTGTGCGCTATACCTTTTATTTAATCCTCTTCGTCTTCTCCAACCCCACCAGATCGTCTTCTCCCCCATTTTTTTACTTCTCCCTAATTTTGGTCCCCCCTCATTACAGTAAAAAAAAATAAAAAAATTGGGCTCCCCGTCACATAAAAGGTATAGAACGTAGGTCCCACTTCGGAGTAAATCATCATATTATTGTGGGTTCACTCTTTCGGACTCACATTTTTAACCAATTTGCTTTCCAAATTATCGAGCCTACAACCCATTGGTACACACACACACACACACACACACACACAC
>MDKI01034010.1:0-20063 GCA_005239505.1 Nicotiana paniculata | reverse complement strand
GGATTATATTTGCAACGCCCGCTTAGTCTTTTATTAGACATAGTTGAGCGTGATCACCTACTGCGCCAAAGTACGAGCTGATGAAGACGACCTGAACGGGCCAACCTAACGGTTGACCTCAATACAAATGGAATCCAGGAAAGACCGAAGAAACGACAATAGAAGAGACCTTGCAGGCCCACGGCCTAATCGTGAAAGACATCAACCATATGTTAGAGCCGCCATCATGCTGCTTCCCCATTACGACAAAGGCCCATCTAGGCCGCGAACAGGGACTCACTATAGGGAGAGAGGTATGCCTCATTTATTATCTGCTCATAATTTCTGTGTTTCTCCCTCAGAAATAGTCTACGCACTGGAGAAGCTCGGCCCAAAAGTGAAATGGCAGCAGAAGATGAGGTCCGACCCCAGCACCAGAAAGTCAAATCCCTCTACGAATTCTAACAGGATCGGGGTCACAAAACTGAGGAATGCATCGCCCTAAGGCAAGATGTCGTGAACATGCTTCACCAAGGGCACTTGAAAGAGTTGTTAAGCAATCAAGGAAGGGCCAACTTTGCTCGAGGACGCGAACAACACCAGGGTCCACCAAAACCGCCTTCTCCAACTCGAACCATTCAAATAATCATTAGAGGGGGTGACAACTCATCAATCAACGCCGTAAAATTCATGACCATCCACAAGCTCAAACGGTCGATCACTCATGAATGGTATGACGAACTCGAAAAAAGTATCATCTTCGATAAGTCAGATACCCACAGTTTGGTTTTTCAGATACCCACGGTTTGGTTTTTTCTCACTATGACGCTCATGTTATCACTTTACGCATATTAGATACATATGTGAAACGTATTATGGTGGTCGATGGAAGCGGCGCATGCATTATCTATCCTCGAGTACTTGCGCAAATGAAACTCGAGGATAAGATAGTGCCACGCTTCATCACGCTAACAAGTTTTGATAAGGAAGTTGAATGGACATCTGGAGAAATCACACTCTCTGTCCTGGATGGAGGCGGCACTCTGGAAACCACGTTCCATATTATGGATCAGTACACGGCGTACAATGCTATCATAAGTCGGTCTTGGATACACGCAATGAAGTCCATCCCCTCCATCTTGTACCAAGTCATCAAATTTCCCACCCCATGGGGAGTATTCAGCATCTGAGGGGAACAACACACTTCCCGAGAAGGCTATCACATTGCCCTGGATTGCACATACACCCAACAAATGAAGGGCAACGCCAAAGAGGCATAGCAAATAACAGGGTCGAGGTCAAGCGGTGATGAAGGGAAGGACGTCATTAGAGATCCCGAAATCATAGAGGCCATGAGATCAATCGTAGAAGATCTCGACCCCGTCCAACTCGACAAAAACGACTATAGCAAGAAAGCCCACATCGGCCACAAACTTCAGGAACCAGGTAAATCCCATTATTTCTTAGCTAACAACGCAGACTTGTTTGCCTTTTCCCATGCATATATGCTACGCGTCCTGAAATAGTTAGCGACAAACAAGTTGAACGTCGACCCACTTTACCCCCAGTAAGGCAAGTTAGGCAAAAATTCAATTCTGCAATAAACAATGCAGTCCGTGAGGAGGTTGAAAAACTGCTGGAAAACGGTTCCATAAGAGAATCAAAGTACCCCTAATGGGTCACCAACGTAGTTATGGTGAAAAGAAGAACGGAAAATGGCGGATGTGTGTGGATTTCACAGATTTGAACAAAGCATGCCCGAAAGACTCATTTTCGCTGCCCCATATCGACCAGCTCATTGATGCAACAGTCGGGCACGAGTTATTAAGCTTCTTAGACGCTTACTGGGGCAACAACCAGATCCTCATGGAAGAGGAAGACCAGGAACAGACCACTTTTATCACCCACCAGGGGACGTATTGTTACAAGGTGATTCCTTTCGGACTGAAAAGCACATGGCCAATGTACTAGAGGGTCGTGACAAAGATGTTCAAAGACCAACTCGGAAAAACTATGGAGGTCTGCATCGATGATATGTTGGTCAAGTCAAAAAGGAAAGAGGATCACATCGATCACCTGAAAGAGGCCTTCGACATACTTAGGCGATATGAGAAGAAATTGAACACTGAAAAGTGCGCCTTCGATGTAACCTTAGGGAAATTCCTCGGTTTCCTAGTATCACACGAGGCATCGAGGTCAACCCCGACCAAATCAAATATATAGAGGGAATACCGGAGAACTTAACCAGTAAGAAACAGGTTCAGAGATTGACCGGTCGTATAGCCGGCCTGTCGAGATTCATCTCACGGTCCTTCCACAGATGCCACAAGTTCTTTGGCGTACTCAATAAATACAACGTTCTCGAATGGATCTCTGAGTGCGTCAACGCACTGAAAGAGCTAAAGGCGTACTTATCTTCACCCCCCACTGCTCTCTAAAGCGGCACCCGGAGAATGCCTTCTCGTTTATCTGTCCGTGTCCGATATGGAGATGAGTGTAATCCTAGTCTGTGAAGATAAATGCAATCTCTTGCTAATAAATTAGTAAAACTTTAAACGACGCCGAGACGAGGCATCCACACCTCGAAAAATTGAACCTGGCTTTGGCCGTAGCTTCACGAAAGCTTAGACCCTACTTCCAATGCCACCCCATCTCGGTAGTCACGACCTTTTCCCTGAGGAGTATTTTGCATAAACCCGAGTTTCCGGGAAGATTGGTCAAATGGGACATAGAGTTAAGCGAGCATGATATAACCTATCAACTACGAACAACAATAAAGTCGCAAGTGCTTGCTGACTTCGTCGCCAACTTCAGCACAAAAATAATGCCTGAAGTCGAAAGAGAACCCGCCCACACTTCCTCCCAAATACAGGACATATGGGTTTTGTATACTGATGGCACCTCTAACGCATCCGGTTCTGGACTGGGACTCGTGCTCGAGGTCCCGACAGGCGAAGTAATTCGCCAGTCCATAAGATGACCGGACATGACTAACAATGAGGCCGAGTATGAGGCCGTGATTGCAGGATTAAGGTTAGCACTCAAGTACGGATCAAAGCGAGTCATCCTATGCTGCGATTCTCAGCTCGTCGTCAACCAAGTCACAGGGACTTTCCAAATCAAAGAGCAAAGACTACAAAAATATCAGGCCGAGATCTGCAAGCTGCTACCCTAATTCGATGAATACCAGCTCGACCAAATCCCTCGAGCACAGAATATCAAAACAGACAGCCTTTCCAAACTAGCTGCAACCACCAAAAGCATAACCGTGGAAGGAAGCGTGGGCACTCTCCTCCACTCATCGATCGATCAAATCGAGGCAAGAACTATAAACCTAACTTGGGACTGGCGCAATCATATTGTTACATGCTTGCAGGACGGCGTGCTCCCAGATGATTAAAAAGAAGCCAAAAAGCTTTGAATGCAGGCGGCTAGGTACATCGTCCTAAACAACGACCTGTACAAAAGAACGTATGGCGGCCCCCTAGCAAAATGCTTAGTCCCAAACCAGACACGACGCTTTCTAGAAGAAGTCCAAGAAGGCCATTACGGAGCTCAATCTAGCAATCGAGCTTTATTCAGATGTATCATACGAGCAGGCTACTACTGGCGCATCATGCAAAAAGAGGCTGCCGACTTCGTGAAAAAATGCGAATAATGCCAAAAATATGCCTTTAAGATCCACCAAGGGCGAGCACATCCACTCAGTCACCTCACTTTGGACTTTCATCAAATGGGGGATGGACATCGTCGTCCCGCTCCCAGCAGGGCGAGGTAATGTACGATTTCTTTTAGTTTTAACTCACTATTTTTCCAAGTGGGTGGAAGGTGCATTCGCCCAGATACGCGAGCAAGAATTGATCTCCTTCATATAGAAGAATATTGTGTGCCGCTTCGGCCTCCCCAAAGAAATCAGTTATGACAACGAGCCTCAATTCAACGGAAAAAAGATCACCGAGTTCTTCGAGAAATGGCATATCAAAAGAATACTCTCCATGCCATATCATCCTGTAGGCAATGGGCAAGCGGAATCCTCCAACAAATCAATACTGAATATCATGAAGAAAAAGCTGGAGAATGCCAAGGAAATATGGTCGGAACTACTGCTGGAAGTACTATGGGAATACCGTACAATGCCGAAAACAAGCACAGGAGAGACGCCTTACTCACTAGTCTATGGGACTGATGCAATAATACCAGTCGAGGTCGGAGAACCAAGGTTGAGATACTCCTACGAGAGCGGGTCGAGAAACGACGAAAGCAGAAGGCAGGACCTCGATGAAGCCGAAGAACGGAGAGATATGGCTTACATAAGGATGGTAGCCCAAAAATAACAGACATAACACTACTACAATAAAAAAGCCAAGGTCAGACCACTCAAAGTCGGGGACTACGTACTCAAGGACAAAACACAGGCAAGCAAGGATCCACGGGAAGGAAAACGGGGAATGAATTGGGACGGTCCATACAAATCACAGAAACATCAAACAAAGGGTCATTTCAACTGGAAACGATGGAGGGAAAACTACTACCAAACAACTGAAACATCACCCACCTCAAGTACTTCAACTTCTAAGGAAAAAAGTTCTCCGAGCCGTACCCTTTTTCCCTCACTTGAGTTTTGTCCCAATTGGGTTTTCTCGGGCAGGTATTTAATGAGGTGACGAGGAGGACATTTCGAGTTAAGCACGAGCAGGTGAAGACACGAGTTGACCAGTTCATTGTCCGACCTCTCAAATACTTCTCCAGGCCGACCAACGAAGGGACTAGATAGACTAGGACTAGAATACCAGCCCGAAAAACATGTAAACTTCTCCAATATATATGTAAGCAAAGCATACAAGTACATGAAGTTCACCCATGTCTTCACCAAATTAATGTTGCATCAATTAAGAGTAACATTCGACCTCGCTCGAATTAACTCACGTTCGACCTTGTTCGAACTAACTAAGAGTATCATTCAACCTTGCTTGAATTTAACTTTCATTCGGCCTCGTTCATATCAATCAAAATAACGTTCGACCTCGCTCGAACTACTTAAGAGTAACATTCGACCTCGCTCAAATTAACTCATGTTTGACCTCGTTTGAACTAAATAAGAGTAACATTTGACCTCGCTTGAATTTAACTCACATTCGACCTTGCTCGAATCAATCAAAATAAAGTTCGACCTCGTTCGAACTTATTAAGAGTAACATTCGATCTCGCTCGAATTAACTCAAATTCGACCTTGTTCGAATAAATCAAAATAATGTTCGACCTCGTTCGAACTAATTAAGAATAACATTCGACCTCGCTCGAATTAACTCACGTTCAACCTCGTTCGAACTAATTACGAGTAACATTCAACCTCGCTCGAATTTAACTCACATTCGACCTCGTTTGAATCAATCAAAATTATGTTCGACCTCGTTCGAACTAATTAAGAGTAACATTCGACCTCGCTCGAATTAACTCACATTCGACCTCGTTCGAATAAATAAAATAACGTTCGACCTCGTTTGAACTAATTAAGAGTAACATTCGACCTCGCTTGAATTAACTCACGTTCGACCTCATTCGAACTAACTAAGAGTAACATTCAACCTCGATTGAATTTAACTCACATTAGACCTCGTTCGAATTTAACTCACATTCGATATCTCTAGAATTAAGTCACACTCGACCTTGTTCGAGTAAACATCTACCAACTTGACCACGACTAAATTTAAAGTTCTTCTAATCAAGGCAACAAAACGAGGAAAATATCCAAAAGAAACAGAGAAGATTCAGAAAGAAACAGCAAAAATAGCATTCCAATTCAAAAAGATATCTTTACAACGGCTGAATAGACGCCCACAAAAGTAAACACAAAAATTACAAAAGAACATGACTACTCAGCAACACCATCCCCACCGTCTTCCTTACCATTAGACTATTCGTCCTCATACCAGGCACCTTGCTCAATCTTGTCCAAGTCCTCTTCACCATCACCAACCCTCGGCGTAGCAGGATCATAACCACAGGCGACCCGAGCTGCGCGCGCTTTAGAACGAACATCCTCAAACTCAGCCTCATAAAATATCCCTACCGTCATCAAATCCCTAAATATGTCTAGCTGGGCCTCCGCATGGATCCACTTCTCATATGAATCCCGAGGAACATTGGGATAAGTGGAAGTGTGAGAGGAGGACGGCGGAGCAAACAACTGCGCCTTTTCGGCCTCAAGAACGGAAATCTGATCATTAAGGTTTGAAACCTCTTTCTTAAGCCCCCCAATTCGCTCATCAACTCGTTCTTCCCTGAGCACGGCCGTCTATGCATCATTTTCCCGCTCGAATCAGAGGACGCGGATGGCATCTTCCAATGCCGCTACCTTCGCCAAAGCCTCCACCCTGGTCTCCCCGTCCTTCTCCAACTCTGTTGACTTCTCTATCACCTCATCACTCAAATTGTTAGCTTTGATCGAACTCTGCTCAATCTCGGCCCACAGAGATGCCACTTGGGTTTGAAGGTCTGCACACTCAGCCTCAGCCCCCTTGCTCACCTGAAGCTCGTCCTCTTTGACTCTAAGTGCTCCCTTAAGCTCACCGCATTTACCGATGACTCTCATAAGTTCATCGTCTTTCTACTTCAACTCATACCTAAGGGCATGGAAGTTTCTGTCCACACCGAACCGTTTTCATATCTCACGATTCTTGACATGGTACTCACGGTACTTCCTCTCTGTTTTCTTGAAAATAGCTTTCCCCTTCTCTTCTCGGCGGGCACTCTCAACCTCCAAAATTATGGTCTAATGAAAAAGATAAAGCAGAAGAAGAATGAAGTCAGTCTAGAAAGAAAGAAGGAAAAATATAAGGCACGGGAACTAGAGAGATCGAAAACTTACCCTCAAGGCGATTTCGTCTATGCTTGAAGACAGGGCGGCATCATTGAACATATATAAAGTCCTGACCTCGACGTTAGATCAGAGAGGACCCAAAGAGGGAACCACTTTCTCTGTATCCACTAGTAAGTCGCAGTCCAGGGGGACGACTATGGTGTGAGTGGATCCCTCTAACCTTACCTCCACCCGAGTAAACCCTTCGGTAAACATCTGCACCTCTTCGGGGTCGACGTCAAAACCGTTCTCATAGCCGTCCACGACCACACTCTTTCCTCTCTCCTCGGTTGACGAAGGAACGCCATCCTTTCCTAAGGGTGATGGATCGCTCCTCGACACGGCCTCCGCAGCTCTCAGGTAGCCCTCCTTCTTCAATAACAACCTCGGGCAAAGGAGAATCTTCCACGACCTCCGTGGGCGGTGGAGCAACAAAGGGCAAGTCCACTTCACTCTCTGATGCAGCCACGACAGGCTCAGAGTTGCCCCTTGTTGATTCCTCGGCTCTAACTATCTCGCAGCGGACTTCCACCCTCCTCCTTTTAAGTTGAACCAGCTTCTCCTGACTCGGTGATGACTCATCTACCAAGTGTAACACGGGAGGAACCAAAATATCTATCATTGGGGACGCCGACTGAAGACTAGGTCTACGCAATGCCGGGGCCTGGGAAGAAGTGACCGTCTGAATAGACTTGCCGGCAGTCGCAGCAAGTGAAGACCCCGTTGTAGCACTCGGTTGACGAAAGGCGGGGGTAGGAGCCTTCACCTTTCTTGAAGCTCTCTGACCTAAAAATAAAAGTAGAAGTTAAGACAACTCCGCTATAAGAGAAAAGAGAAGGAAAAGAAGACAACATGAACGTCGAGTTATTAAGTTCAAAATAAACGACTCATCGATCGCGGAAGGCTTACGCCCAAACTTCATGTGGAACGCCAACCATCGTGGATCCCCACCGTATGGGGCAAGACCTGACTTACCTAGTCATGGATGTCTGCAACCAACGAAGGGGGATATTTCTCGGCTACACAAAGAAAAAGAGGAACGATTAAGCTACACCGAGATAAACAAAACAAATAATCATCAGAAGTACTTACAAGCAAAGTTCCATGCTTCAGGGAACCCATTGGGGTTTGCCACCACGTGCTCAGTCTTGATATAGAAAAAGTTGTACCAAAATCGACAATTGGTCTTATCGTCCATCTTCACCACCAATACCTTGCTCCCACGGTGGCGAAGGTGTAACATCGTACCCTTATAGAGACTTGGCGCGAAGAGGTGCAGTAGATGGCAAATAGAAATCCCGCGGCTGGCCAGTTTCGCGTACTTTATCATCATAAGGAAGAGTTTGTAAGTGTAGGGGGAGAGCTGAGCCAGACAGACGCCGTAATAGAGGCAGAATTCCTCCTCCAACGGAGGAAGAGAAAGAGAATAGCCCACATAGAACGGATATGCGTAGAACACGCAATATCCAGGGTGATAAATCTGTACCACGTCGTGACCGACCGGGATTAGGTCGATGTAGGCCGGGATGTTGAACTTGGTCCTAAGCTCATCGAGGGAGGCCGCATCCATTTCAGATTTCGGACTCGTCTGCGGGCAATTTTGAGAAGTTCAGCCTGGCTTTATCATTACGATATATTATTTCCTCTACAGTGGGAAAGCTTTCATCCTCAGCACCAATGGCAACCCCATCGTCGTGAGGAGGCATTCTCACTGCCAGTGGGATTGGGTCAGAAGCCTCACTAGGTCCAGAAGATGCGTTGACCATTTTTAGTTGCTTGTAAGTGTAGAAAGTACAAACTCGAGGGAGGTTGGAGTAGCAGAAATCGCTCAAGTCAGAAAGGAGAACAAATATGTGAAAATGAAAGCAACGGGAGCAAGAATACAGGAAGAAGAGAGGAAAGTATGAAGGTTCAAATGCCAGAATACACAACGGACCATACGAAGGATTTCCAATCCCTATTTATAGAGAACACAAACACCCTAATCGAGTAAATCAACCGCCGATACACAAATATCGAAATGACATGGGCGCGGGAAGCGATGCAACGCATCGAGAAAATGCGTGATAATGATGCATGATGTTGTGACGTCAGTCTGAACCAACGTCACAATAAGTTGTGGCCAGCAAAGCGCCACGTTACCATCTCGACTGCGATATTTACTACTCGACCTGCCTACCTGAATTTCTCGACTGCGACTAAGTCCGCTCACCGAGGTCGACCAAAAGAAAATCTCGATAAGCGGAGGGACTAACTGTATATGTCAAAATACGACTGAGGAAATTCAACACGAGGAGGTGATTATCATGAGTAATTTGGCCGATGTCGACCAGTGATTAACGGAACGTGTCACTAAGCAATCAACCACGGCCGAGGTCGAGTATTATGAGCACTAGTAACGACTAGTTTTGTATTGAAATCGTCAGAGGGAATATTCCATTGAATATTCTCTGTATTTGTACTTTTAGGGTTCTTTATGGATTGTCCCATATAAATACAATGAGAGATAAGGCAAACGACTTGTAATATTTTACGTGATAAAAACTCTTTTGAAAATCTAACTCTCTAGAAAAATACAAAGAATACCTTTCTAAAGAGAATCGTCTTTTTGGATTATTCCTTATCATTTCCACCAGATCTGAGAAAGTCTTCTATATTCTCATAGATTTTTGTCACTCATCATTGTTAGAAAGAGAAATCATCTACCTCATTCAATATTGGGTGAATCTTTCTCTTTGTTTACGTTTGGTGTCATTTATTGTCATTTAATATTTGATACTTCTAACACATTATTGCATTCGAAGCATCTAATATCTAGTGCATTAAATCCGCCTCAACACTGTATGCACCTCCGACACTACTTATCTTAGATCTGAAGTTATTATCTTTAACTAGGATTAACATCTTAAATAATCGATTAATTAATTTAACCAAAGAGCATATTTTTTGGTCAAACAATACTGGAGATCGAATTTTTTACATATGAGATTTCAATATAATTTACTGGAGTTCTAACATAATATGCTGGAAGTTCATATGCAGGAGCTCCATAATCTAGAATATTATGCTGGAACTTTCCATGTTTCAACTAGGGTATTTTTATCCAGATTTTATCTCAGCATAAAATAGTGGCTATTTTTCAAAAGATTTTACAAATACTATCTATTTTTCAATACCAATTCGGAAACTGGCTAGCCATACTATTTGTACTTTAAAACATACAAGTAAAAGATTTTATAATTTAAAGAAAAGCACATGAATAATTTATATTGCGTTCTTTGCATATGTAAATTATAAATGGTATGAATCATATGCTCATATTATGTTCTTGTAAGAGCAACATGACATGAACCTGAGTATGGAAAAATCTTTGGTAGGAGCGCTTCCTTCTGAACGAGCTTTATTCGGTGCGAATTTGGATATAGTCGAGCTCCAATGCGGATATCGAATACTGGGCGGGAAACCCCCAAAAAAACATGACATGAACTAAAGGAAGATTGGTAGGTAAAGACGTAAAAAAGTGAAACTATTTCCCACAAGTTTAATTAATAAGTATGTAAAACATGTTTCGGAATTCAGAACACGTACTCCATCAGTAAACGTTGTTTTCAGTGATTAAAGAAAAAAATTGCTTGGATTAATTAATTAGTGACACGAAGAAGCAAGAATAGTATGATGAAAATATAAAAAGGTAGCTTTATTCCTTACTTTACAGGAATAACTTGTCTTGGTTTTTCTTGGTGTTTGAATTTGGTTTCAATTTAGTTTTTGACTAAACTATTAAAAAGCTTTTGGAAAATATGTTTGGAATAGTCTTTGAGAAAATGTTTTTGAGGAATATTTTCCAGATTTTTTTTTGTAAAAATCCATCTTTCGATTGCTTTTAGTTTCGGAAAATATTTTGATTTGATATTCTAAAACCAAACTCAGTTGAATGATTCAAAAGCTGTTTGTTTTGTGTTTATGGCAAAAAAAAAGAAGCAAATGGAGCAAGATTCCATTTTTTAAATTATACATTCGCAACAAACTAAATAAGTGTTTTCGAAAACTTGTCTCTCCTCTGTTTAAAAGTAATTTTGATTGATACCAAGAGACAGTCTTATCTTGAAATAACAACAAAATTGATGCATTTAAAATCTTCATATGCATAATCTCTCTGTTTTATTTTTATATGGCATATTTTTCTTACTGTTCCGGTCCAAAAAGATTGACACATTTTAATATTTGAAAACTCATCAAGGCGGAGCTAGCATGTACGCTATAGGTTCTCGAGAAACCAATAGCTTTTGTTCGGACCTCGTATATGTAATAAGAAATTCTCTAAATACGTACAAATATTAAACGGTAAACTCAATTATTATTGTATTTTAACTTGAAGTTGTTGTAGGAACTCATAAACATCAAATCATAGATTTGCATCTAACTCAGTTAACATCAACAACAATATAGTGCCTCCAATGAAACAATATACATTTGCAGTTTGACCTTTTCATCAAAAATTAACAAACAGAATCATATTTGCAACCATTGAATCTGCAAAATCTTTTTACTCATTAGTCAATTTGCAACCCTTAGGATTACACTAAGAACTATCGGCCGTTCTTGTTCGTAGTGGTGGAGAGAGTCCTCTTCATGCCACTAGGTCAAGAGTTCGAGCCTGGTACCAGACAAACAAGAAAAGGATTGCACTAAGATCACTCGCAGCAGTTCGGTTCGTGCTCTTTCTGCAGCTTCTCCCACAGGCATAGTAACATTCTTGGAGTCTGATAGTGTGCAAGAATATAGTCGGAGTCACAACCAGCATTATGAAATCTATCATCGTCGACGTACTGTACTTTGTTACCCTTCCTCCTGAATTCCTCAACCCATATGCCCACAGCAACATCCTCGAGTTTAAAAAGCTGGTAACAAAACAAGATATACACAAGAAAACGACGTTATACACAAAAAACAACAAACAAATTTAGCATTTTGAACAGACTTTTAATTTTTGAAATTTGTCTCATGTGCTCTTTTCTATTAATGATACCATTTTTTTTCTTTTTTGATAATAGTAGTGTACAGGCCAACTTACGTGCACCTCGACTATTCCATCGAGTACCTACCAAATACATATATGCCGTTTGATTTATTCTTCCTCATTTTCTTGCTTCTTTTACTTTCCTGTAAGGGTACACTTCTCTGTATCATCAGGCATAACGGGCTCCGAAAGAAGCCAGCCTAAGCCAGGTCAGCAGAGAATGAAAGGGACGACCCTAATCTTGTCTTGGTTTTGCCAACTTATTGGGTTGCGGGCGGAGAAAAACAGACGTGGGTACTCAAATCAGGCTGCAGCGTAACTAAGAGAGCCATTCTATTTAGCGAGACAAAATGGGTGGGCACGGGCAGTCTCGTGTCCGAGCGGATTGGTCAGACGACGACTACTTCACCTAACTAAGTTGATTATTGGTACCATCTTCTCTCAAGTGTAACAAGATCAGAATAAATGCTACAAGTGTTCATCTTTCTCTAGGAGTCATATGTTTTGGAACTAACTACACCTTTGTAGTCATTCATGGTAAGAAGACAGAGAGATGAGGTCAAAAAGAAAGAGTAGAACTTTTTTCATAACAATATCAAATAAGTATTACCATTAGTTCCCTTTCTTGATGGCCCTGAACGATAAACTTAGCTATATCTCGAGAAATAATATAACCTGGTCCATGCGCCCAAGGGGGATAGGAAGAAGGCGGATATTCCTGCAGAAGACAATTGTGATTAAGGAAGATTCTAAATGCCATACGAAGACAAGTTCAGAAATAGATACCTCGACACTGATATACCACTTGTTATCTTTATCCCTATGGGGTGCTGACTCGAAAGATATTCCACCATATAATAGGCCATTAGGATCCTTTCCTTTGACGCTTAATAGAACTTGATCAACCCTCACAAAAGCATCGTCGTCCGTCTTCATAACATATTTGGCAGGTAGTATTTTAACCTGCAATTTTAAGAGCAGTAATGCTTTAGCCAGATACTATTCGACAAGTCTTTCCGATCACTATGTCTATGCAGTAAGAAAAGGCTACCCTTTAGCAATTATAAAGCTTTTTTTGGAATAGCAATTATAGGATTTCTCCAAAACGAATAGTGTATTAAGACATTATAAAGCTTTTCTTGGAATTTATTTAAGACTACCCTTTAGCAATTATAAATAAGAGAAGGCTAAAGTTTCTTTCTGATAATTGATAAACAAATAAACTCAATCTTTTATTCATATATAGTTGAAAGTGCGTACTCCCATAATGCAAATTGCGATAGTCTTCAAAGTGAGCAGGCTGTAGTAATCAACAAAGGGCAATAGTTGGACATCTCCATAGGCTTGTGCTTCCTTCCATAGCTCAAAGTTGACCTGCCTATTTTTGTCCTGCATTTGTTTTCGAAAGTACGTACATAATAATCAATTCCAAATAGAGCAATGAAAAATGTCAGACAACGTAATTGAGGAACAAAGGCTAAACAAGAATAAAGCGCTTGATTTAGACTCCTAATAATGTCCCCTAATCAGCCAATATCAGGAACAAAGAGTAGTAATTGCAACATGTTATTACTACAGCAATCGATGCAGTAAATTGATTCAAGATCGCATAAATCTAACCGATCAGGAGAACCAACAACAACAACAAAAAACCCAGTGCTTTCCCGCAAGTAAGGTCTGGGGAGGATAAGATGTACAGCGTTACCCCTACCATGGAAGGGCAGAGAGGCAACAAGTAGGAATAACAACAAGATAAAAATAAGACCGAAGCCAAGAAAGGAGTTAAACTCTAGGTAGTAAATGCTAAAAGGAGGGTTGGAGCAACCTTATTATACTACATTTAGTACTTGAATAGATGCTAGAATATGAAAGTTAGGGACTATAATAACTACTTCCAGTTGAATGCCTTCACTTACAAGACCAATAAAAAATCGGACAGCTACTTCTCCTGACCGCACAGCTTCATATTGCATCCATGTTCTTCTCAGTGCCATACGTCTCTCAAAATTGTTTCCAGTAGAGAAAACCCCAATTAACATGACGAGCCTCTTTTTAGGAGTTGGTGGAGCTTTGAGGTCCTCAACATCAAAACCCAAGTCTAAATCATTGGAAACAGGTAATCCTTTGGCTAAGATCGATATGACGTCCAAATCACCTATCACATTGACTCCACTAACCAACCAAGGTTCCAATTTCTGCATTTGTGAAAACAGCACTATAAAAGGAGTTATCCATTAAATTCAGGCGACGGTTCCAAAAGATAATAAAGCTCAGTGATATCGTTGAATCGACCAACACTTACCTCCCTATATGCAAAAGAAGTCTCGTGTCTCCCGTTGACTGTCATATGAAACCCCTCTATACCGGCCCAAAGTGTTGCAGTAAATGGATTACCTTCAAGAAAAGGGTAATTGGATGTACCATAGGCACTAGCATTTGACACATCCACAGACTTTGGACTGCTAGGACTGGTCGCATTTGCAATTTCCTCTACATTATTTCGGAAAATTTTGGCATTGCACTTGACTAGTCCATCGACTGATATATGTACGAAGAATATGTCAGAATACTAGGTTATAAGGATAAATGGCAACAATAAGGTGCTAACTAATTCTTACCTACTACCAAATAGTTAATCAAGCTTCATTTATTAACAACATCAATAATAGACCTTGCTTCTGGTAAGAACAGAGAATTAAGACATTTCACAAGATATGGCCAAGGCACATGCTATCAAATATGATGTCAAGATTAAACGAAAAAAAAGGGGGCAGTTCATCTACTGACCAATGGCATTACAACTCCATATAACTTTCTCCAATATGCAATCGGTGATATCACTTATCAAAGAGCATGAACAAATGCTGAGATGGTCACTTCATAATTTGAAGTGCTTGCAACATTCAGATAATATTGAGAGAAGGGTTGCAATCCACTCAATGCAGCCTATAAACTATAAAGAGCCACAAAAGTAGCATGAATCCCTTGCTAGCAAGATAACATCTAAGGCAGAAGACCATCTCTAATAAAAAAATCCAAGATCACATATAACAGTTTCTTCTCTGAATGAACTCAAAATAGAAGATGAAAAGATGCAAGCAAATTCTTTTGTGCGATTTACCTTTGATCACGTCGGTAGAGCCATGATCAGGGCAT
This sequence comes from Nicotiana paniculata, assembly GCA_005239505.1. NCBI lineage: Eukaryota > Viridiplantae > Streptophyta > Magnoliopsida > Solanales > Solanaceae > Nicotiana > Nicotiana paniculata. The sequence goes on along the minus strand of MDKI01034010.1, from coordinate 5,049 downwards.
TTTTCCACCTTACTCCATCCTGATTCATCAGTCCACGTATTCTGAGTGATAAGTGGTTCCTTCGTCAAGTTCTCCCCGGGCAAAATTACATTATAGTTCAAAACTATAGGAGGCTTTAGTTCCTCAGGAAGTTTCGTACCCACAACCGCAATTTGAAAACTTTCTTGTTTTGCATCGGGTATACCTATCACAGTAATAGATGAATCCTCAACTAAGCCACAAGGGATCCTAAGATTGTTCCCATCCCTCGACGTCGTTGCATTAAATGCAGTCACAGAATAAGGGCAATCCTCATTTTCCTTCTCATCTAAAGATTTAGTAGCCTTACTTTTCTCAATAAACAACGACAAATCGTTCCATGCTATAGCAGCCTCCTTAACTCCTTGACCAGTTCCATTCAAACCATCTGATCTAGATAACAACAATCTCATCTTATCCCATACTAACAATGCCTTAGACTCTTCCTTTGAAAAATTATAATTCAAGCTGTATAGTTCATTAAGCCCTTTGACGTTAATAAGACGCGGTTTTTCCTTAAAAGTAACTAGCTCAACTACTGATTTTGATTCAGGCAATTTAACATTTTCATCTACAACATCATTTGAACCTTCTTTATTATTGCTATTGAAAAACTCATAAGCTGATTGCTTTTTTGGAAATTCTCCTACACTACTGCTATATGATTTTCCTATACTGCTGTATCTAATGAATAAGACTATTGCAAGAACAATAATAAGCAGAAATCCAGCCCATTTCTTCCTTCCCACTTTTCTTGATAATAAATACTTCTTCATTTCCCTACTTAACTTCAGATTGCACTAAACTCCCCCCCCCCCCCCCAAACAAGGTGGATCCAATACTTAGTTTTGACACCCAAGAATTGTAAAAATTGAATCTTTACAAACCCCAGAAGAGATATGCAGATGCTAATAACAATCTTGAAAATTGAAAAGTGACTAACTTTATGCTGCTTCTTCTTTTGGGGTTCTTGTTTTTACAGTAAACGAACTTGAGAAAGTGAAAAAGTTTTACTTTTTTAAGTAAATGGGGTTGCAGGGAAGAAATAAACAAGAGGCACAAAAATTAAGCCCTGAATAAACCTGTGGATCTGCAGAGAATGAAAAAGGACAAGATTTTTCTTGATTTTGAATTTAAAATCTGTGAAAATAGTGTGAAGTTGGTATTGGAGGTTTACTTGTCCAACTTGGTTCAGTTCAACTCCGAGCTTTACTACATATTTTCATTATTGTAATTATTTTTTCAAAGAAGGGAATAAATTTCGATCATCTATAAATTTAGGAATCAAAAGTCATTTTAGTGTCGTGATCTCTCAACCGCTTTCTTTTATGACAATTAGGGCTGCTCATTTAGATCGGATATCCGAAATATTCATTTAATTTCGGATTTTAGATTGTGTTTATTTTTAAATTTCGGATCGGATTCAGATTGGTATATTTTAATCCGATCCGTTTCGAAATTCAAAATTATTAGGCAATGTAAAAATACTATACTTCAATTTCGGATAGTCAGTACTTCCTTTACATCTTCCTCCAAGTTATTACCTTTACAATTGCTAGATTTAGCTATATTGACACCATAGTACTCTCATAATTGTATAAACATGAATTTTTCTTAATGCATTGCCTCTTTTACAAAGAAAATATACATACTAGTTTGCAATTTTGAGGCATAATAATCCGATCCGATTCAAACTTTAAAATTCGAATCTGATCGGATATAATTCAGATTGCATTTTCTAGAATCCGAAATCCGAATCCGAAATGTGCTAAATTCGATCCGATCCGTGCACAGCCCTAATGACAATATCATAATATTTTTTTTATTAGATGTAAATCATGTAAATATAAATTAGTTGTTATGAAACAATAAAAGAAGAATAGTATTGCAGAAAAAAGTATAGAGGAAAAATCCTTATTGATTTGGGATGAATTACAATAGAATATGACCCCTTTATTTATAGGAAAAGAATGACTTAGCCACCAAGTAAAATACTTAAGATCTTTTTGAAATATAGACATTCACCTTAATTAGAATTCTATTTATAACACAAGTAAAATTTTTGTTGCTAATTCAAACCTTATGTGAATTAGGTAAGAAGTCCTTAACATTTCCAAAATTTTATGACCTTTTCAATTAATAAAAGAATTATATCAATCTTTGGTAAACTTCTCCATATGCACACAGTACACGTTAGGTTTGTCTATTTTTTTTCTTTTTTTGCTTACATATAATTAATCATATAAATTCTATTAGAATAAATTTATTAGTGGTAAATATTTAAACAATTATGAGAAATAAATATATCAACATAATACACTTCCATGTTAGATATAATGATAACTACCATTAATATTTTATACGTTGGATATTACAATTGATTTTCTAAATATTCAATGAACTAATATCTTAAATGTATATAATTTTAATACCTTAGTAAAAAAAATAGAGAAATTTTCCTTACACCACCATAAAAGATATTAGTCAGATACAAAAACATAATATATCATGCTTATCTTCATAAGAAATATATAAATAACCTACCTAAATTCTTAATCATTGTAAATTCAAAAGATAACCAATAACTATGCATTCAACAATGTAATAATTCGGTCGGTCGTTACGTAGAACTTGCATTAAAAATTACTGTTATTGACTTGTCATAGGTTGGTTATACTGTTCTTGATGTGTTAGAATTGGTAGGCTCGGAATCAGAATGGTTGTGGTGAGAATTTAGCCATTTTGTCTTAAAAATAGCCTTGAAATGGGAAAAGTCAACTAAGGGTTGACTTATTGGTAAACTACCTCAGAATGCAAATTTTATAGCTCGGATAGCTTCGTTAAGTGATTTGGGACTTAGGAGTGTGTTCGGAATATTTTTGTGATGTCCGGTGTAGAATTAGGCTTGAATTGGCGAAAGTTAGTTTTTGGTAATTTTTGGTCGGCAGTAGAAATTAGGGTATTAGGGTCGGAATTGAATTCCGACAGTTGGAACAGGTTCGTAATGTCATTTTGGATATGTCTGCAAAATTTCAGGTCAATCGGAGTTGTTTTGGATAGTTTCGACATCGTTGGTGGATTTTAGAAATTTCAAAGTTCTTAGGCTTGAATCCAGTGTGATTTTGGTGTTTTGATGTTATTTTTAGTATTTCGAGAGTGCAACTAAGTTTGAATAATCAATTATGATGTGTTGGTAACTTTGGTTGGGGTCTCAAGGGGCTCGGGATTGATTTCGGGTGGTTAACGGTTATTTTTGGACTTAGAGAATTGCTGGTTTTCTGGTTTTTGTGCAGCAGGGATCTGTGCATCGCGATCGCATGGCAAGGGTTGCGATCGCGTAGAACACTCTGAGGGCCAGACAAATTTTGTGCATCGCGATCGCGTGAATCGGGGTGTGATCGCGTAGGTTTGGAAGAAGGTGAAGTGCGATCGCGTGGGCTAGGTCGTGATCGCGTAGGGTCATGACAGACGCGTGGGGGTGAGGTCAATTGGTCTTCGCGATCGCGTGCATCTGGTTGCGATCGGGTGGGGTTGAGCTGCTGTGAAGCGCGGTCGCGTGGCTTATGCCGCGATCGCAATGAGTAAAGTGGGGGCCAGGGAATTTTGTTCTTCGTGATCGCGTGAGGACTTCCGATCGCAGTGAATAAATCACTGGGCAATATATAAATAAACCCTCTGCGGCTTAAACCCTTTTTACACCATTTTTGTACGGACAGAGAGCTTTGGGGGCGACTTTTGAAGAGAGAAATCATTGTTCTTCATAGAGGTAAGTGTTTTGGACCTTAAAACTCATTTATGAATGATTATAGAACATAATATCAATGTTAAATTCACGAAAATCAGTAGAAAAAGGTGGGTTTAGGGCTTGAAATTATGAGACCTTTAGGGATTAATTTGAGGGGTCAAACGAACTCCGAGTTTAGTGTTCTTTATATGTGCGGACTCATGAGATGATGAAGAACAATTTTGAATAAAAATTTTTGAGTTTCGAGATACATGCCTAGGGGTCGGGTTTTGAGCTAAACTTGGTACTTTTCAATTGGGATTCATTCCTTAAGCATAATTTGATGATAAAAATCTGAACTTGGTAGATTTGGAGCACTCAGAGGCAAGATTTAGAGGCAAAGGCATTGCGGAGTAGTAGTTTAGCCGGTTTTGAGGTAAGCAACGTTTCCAAACTTGGTTCTGAGGGTTCGAACCCCCGAGCTAAATGATTTATGACTATTGTTGAGGTGACACACATGCCAAGTGACGGGCGTGCGGGCGTGCACCGAGTATTTGTGGTCTAGATTATCCCATGGCACCGCTTAGTGATTATTCCCTGATGATAATTGTTCTTCTGTTAATGTGGTAATTGTGAACCTGTTAGAAATCATGTTATGTATAAATGCTAGGCTTCACGCCGAAAATGCTGAGACCCGAGTGGTCGTATATTACTCTCTCATTTTGTGAATATTTGATTCCATATACTCAATCATGTTATAGCATACCACTTCATATCTCAGTCTCAGTATTGTTAATTATATGCATACTTATCATTGTGTCGGGATGATGGAGGCATATGTGATCCATGTGTAGACATGTGGTTTTCGACCCTCCCCAAAATTTTACATATTTTTATTGTTTATATATTTCTTTAGGTTCTAATATTGTACTTTGCCTATTTTTGACCTTTTAGCTCTATTTTCTCGTAAAATGAAAACTACAAAAATATTTTCCTTCATTTTAGCTAATAGGTAGTTGTTTTTAGTTTATACTAATGTAGTATCAATATTATGTTTTCAATAGATGAAATGAAAAGCTTTAAAAAATATTTTCACTTAGTTTAGTGTTACTTTTAAGTTGTAGGTCTTTAATAAGATATAGAATAGTATTTAGATTTTTAAATATAGTTATTTTGTCTTTTTCTTTTAATATCCTATTAGTTTAGATAAGTATTAATTCTTGTTTCTTTTTTTATAAGAAAATAAATGAAAACAAACAAAACAAAATAAGAAGGAAGGAAACACAGGAAAGAAAATGACGTGAAGG
>MDKI01010923.1:0-21508 GCA_005239505.1 Nicotiana paniculata | reverse complement strand
CAAATTGTGTTTTTTGGTGTCTATTTATATGTTTAGGGCGAACCCTAACCATGTAGGAGACTTTTGTTTCAATCGGGACACACTTAACTCGTCAAAACTCGAACTTGGGCGAAACTGGGGACCCCGGGCGTTTGGGCTCTAACGCACCCCTAAAGCCAGGGCAGGCCTGGCGTTAGGGCCCTAACGCCCCCCTAACGCCAGGGGGTACCAGGCCTTATGGGGAAAACGCCCCCCTAATGCCAGGGGGTGCCAGGCTTTAGGGGGCAAACGCCCGGCTATCGCCCGGGCGTCTCCTTTTGCGTATTTTCGACGTATTTGCATCCCTTTAGCTCCGTTTCCATCTCCAATTCACCTACACATAAAATAAACTCCATTAAGCACATAACAAGTGTATTTTTATCATTAAAGCACCTCAAATGTAAGGTATATCACATGCTAGACTATGCAATTTAGTATCGCATCAGAGGCCCCAATTCAATCGGGAAAAGGAGTGCCGAAACTATTCTGGATGATCGGGTTAATCATGCCTCAAGGAAGGATCACCAAGAGTTCTTGGTGAAATGGCAAGGGTGTGATGCAGAGAAGAATACTTGGGAGAGGGAAACAAACCTCAAATCCTATAAGAGCCTAACTGAAGATTATTTTTCAAGTAAGGCGCCGAGGATGTCGCCAACTCACGTGGGGGAGAATGTCATGGGCGGATTTCTAGCCATGCCCCATGACCCCTTGGACGCGCCCCATAGCGTCCTGGCAAGACTCCCAACGCCTAGCGCCACGTACGGCCCCGTGGTCTTGGTTGTGCCAAGTGACAAGCGCACATGTGCCTCTGTCGCCCCACCGATATCCCTCGCTAGCGCCCAGCCGCAAGCAGCTGCCAACAGCACTGCGTGCGCAGATCGTGATGCCAGAGACAAAGTTGCTGACAACGGACCTGTTTCTACCTTGTATGAAACTAAGTACTTTTCATTGTAAATATAGAGTAGTTTTATTCCATGTAATTTCATTATGTTTCTCTAGCTTAGCTAGGTCAATTCATGTAGCTTTGGTTTATTTTTGTTAAGCATTATTAGGGGGGGTCAAGCAATCAAAAATTTCTAGCAAGAAATTCTCTGTACTGGTGTTTCTCCCGCTCGACACCGCGTTGCCTTCTTTTGTAATAGCTTTCATTTATGAAATCAAGCTTTTCTTTCAATTCTCTTTATTGTTCTCTCAATTGTTCTTGACATCGGTTTTCCCGTACGACACTGACAATCTCGTCTAGCATACGGAGGGGACCTCAGTTGGCGGACAGCAGTTGTACTTATATCAATTGCTTAGCCTTACATCGCCCTTCCAAAGAATTTTAGGAAGGCGCCACGTAATATTACACGTACGAAAACATGGGGTGTAACATCATTCCCCCTTTGGAACATTCGTCCTCGAATGTTGACTGATGCACTTATCATTATCATAACCTATAGCTCTTGTGATTACTTTAGTACTCTCCTTGCCATCTAGGAAACTATTCTGTAAATAAATCCAAAGGCCAAGGCATTCCCTCTTTTAGGCCTCTTTTTCACACCACAACTTGTGGTCGGAATTCTTCCAATCTCCCAACTATTGCTACCTTCTATCATGCAGTCTGTACGATTTTGTCCTTTTATGTGTGCCTATGCGACTCTTCTCTCATTTTTCATCCAGCTTTTAGCTAATCTCTAGGCCTCACTTTGTGAACGTATAAAAATAATGACAAGTTGTACCTCTGGGCATCTATGTCTTTACTACATCTAAATAGGTCATGTTATATCATAACTCTTACTTCGGTTTATTGTTACTGAGGTCTGCTACCAAAATCCAAGTGACTCTCTTTGCTTATCCCATATATATAAATCTAAGTCCTTTAATTCTTCCTTATTACTGTTCATCTTAAGAATGACGACCTAATCTTATCTCATGCTTTGTAACTTTTATTCATCCATTGTTGATTCACCTCAATATTGATCTACAATCTACCACTTATAACTTGAAACCTCTTACGTAATCACTAGGGCTCATGTTGCATCGAGGAACATTTGAAGTGATTTTCCACCATACTTCCATAACCGTATTTCATATCATCCCAATGTGGTTCTCCTTATGTGGGTATTTTAAAATCCCTTTTTTTCAAATCATTACTCAATAGAAGTCCCAAACATCATCCTTTATCTATCACAATTACAACCTTGTTCTACTACCAGGGCACTATTCCATCTATTCTAAATTCTATTAGTCTTAGAGTCCTTTGATTTCACTCAGGCTATATTGAACTTTCTATAACTTAGATAAACCATTAGCTCTCTTATTTTCATGGGCTTAATCCCGAGGACTTATCCATTGTCGTCACCTTCTCACTTGCCTTTCCTTGTCCTTACTCATGTCTTCCTAAAACCTTGTCACTCTACCATACTTTAGCTTGCGATCTACACATATCCATTTATACTACTCACAACCTTCGTTCAACTTGCTTGCACCATAGATTTCCTTATGCTATTTATGGAACATCAAGCGAGACACCACATCATCTCGAACTTTTCTTTACTTTTTTAACTAGACCTCTCGATACCTAGAAACCATAGGCTGGAAGATATGCCACTAATGACACCGCTATCATTCCTGGATATTGAATCCAATGTTTCTAGCCCTCTATCTGAAGTATGGATTATTAACAAACTTCTGCACCTGCTTATCTCGTACGTTGTTCACATTTACTTTACTTACCTTAAAATGCTGCATCACATCTTCTATCTCTTTCATGACCTCCCTTCCACATAGGTATAATTCATATCCACAACTTGAAGCTCTATTATAATACTTGCACCTCTGGTGCACACACAATCAGGTGGGAGCTTCATACTGACTTCTTATGAGGCTGGTACTCTTCTAACTGGCTTTCTCTTAGAGCTGTTATATAATATGGTTGTTGTACTATCTCTCTTGTACCTCTGATATTAAGAGTGATTCTACAATGATCTCAATCACGATTTTTATAATTTTCTGGGTCCAATAATCAGACTCCTGATTTACTTAGTTGATGCAACTCTTTTAGTTTCCTCTTCCCTCTGATCAGCATGTATGTAGGCTTAAGTTATCTTCCGATATGCGGCTCATGGTATTAGTTATTACTTTAGCCTTTCATGGGCGCTATGGAATATCCATGATACAATATTCTAACACTTCAATCTTTAGTCTATGACATGGACTCAATTCTTTGTTTTAACTTATACCAGAGTCTTCTACAGCTGTATGATTGTCAACATATATGATGCATAGGTAATACTCCGAAATCTTGAGTGCATTCATAACGTAACTAACTCTGGATTATCGGTCGAATAATTCATTGAGTTCCTTCTCAACTTTCTTTAAATGTAAGAAATTACTTTTCATGATCGTTCTGCCACTTGTTGCATGAATACTTGGCTTATCTTAGTGCCCACACATATTGAAATTCCATACAACCCATATGATCTTGAATATCACCTTTTGATTTTATTCTTCTTCCTATTTATTAGCCACGATAGGTTCCACTTTCTTATGAAGTTCATACAATATTATTGTCAGACTGTTGTTACAAGACCATTTCCTCTTTAGGTCATTGTGCTTAGGTTGAAGCACTCTTCCTTATTTCCTTAGCTAGTCTTTCATTGTAGTACTTAGGGAGGACCCTCTTAGTCTTGTAAGTTTGCGAGCTTATTACATCGTATACTCGACGGAATATTTGATGTCCTTCCTCGCCTATAATTATCCGTAGTTACTTACCTCCACGCCCTTGTGCTTGTAGCGTTGATCCAGAATTGATATTTTGACTATCTTCCCAATGGTACTTTCTTTTATTTCCGTAACAATCATACGGTACCTTTAATTACCCCAACTCTTATCTAAGAAAAATTTTCTTTTCAACAATTGCGATCTTGTATCTGCGAGACTAAATTCCCTATGCTGGGGTTCAATAGATTTATCTTGCACGATTTGTTGATTTATTTGTATCCTCTTTTCTAGCCATAACTAGACTCTTCCTGAATCAACTGCTAATTATTTGTTGGTCCATTCTCATATCTATATTCTGCGCAATCTCTCTTGGGTTATATCCTTCGTCCTAACTTACCTCTTGCATTGGCTCCTTATTAATCAATAACATCTCGGGGAACTCTTACTGCCTATCCACGGCATCATGCTTGCATAATGTTCTGGAATCGTAGAATATCTGTAGGATTTGAATAAATGTAATCTCGTTCCTTTCGCCTTTTCACTGCATTCTTCCTTTATTATTCCAAAGTTACCTCTTCATCTTTGGCGTTTTCTTTTTCATGTATTCATTGACACCTTACTCGCCTTGCGGTAATCCTTCTGTACCACGGATAACAAATTCCTTACTTATGAGTGTGACACCTAGTGTAACTGGCACACATAGTCCCTTAAGATAAACTTTTTTCACATTGCTTGCTTTAGGGAAGCGTCTTCCTGAATGACCTTTGAAGGTTATTCTTCTTCTGTCCATTCTATTATTGCTGGAACGCAATCTCTGAAATTCTCATGATGCCGACTATTATCAAATTACTCAATACCTAATTCATGTTTAGTTTATCTTGTTCACCAGCCCATACTGATTTCTATTACTGTGGGGACTAACTTTTTCTTCTTGTAGTCGCGTTGGAGTCACGAACTTATTTCTCAAAATGAGGATATGACTTTATGGCCTATACTCTTTTGTTATCTCAAGGCTTGTCACCTCTCATCTTTTCCTTCACTTGATCTACCGTTTTCATCCATGTATCACATCTTACTCAAAAGACTTCATTATCTCTCTTATTATTTCTGCTAATATTTTTGTCCATCACTTTATTCTGAAAACTTCAACAAGAATTCTTTTGCTTTTAGCTCCCCTTGCTCCATCCCTGGCTCTTTCGGTTGCCTAGCATTCTCGTTTTACTAGGGACGGGAGTCATACTAAGTTAAATATTCATCCCTTCTAGGATTCAAATGCCTATCTTTGTAATTCTTTTTGAACATTCTATTATTCAAATCTAGTTGTACTATTCTAGAATGCACCATATGGGTGTCTCACAAGGAGAATTATTACCACATATACAATATCCTTCAGAAATGTCAGCTAACGCTAACAATCCATCCACCATCTTGGGTTACTCTAACCCCAGCTGGATCTTGATATCCCGTCCTTTTCTTAAACAATATATGTTGGCTCCCATGGAGCATAACAGAGATGGGTGTGGACAATTGTACATACATCTATTATTGTTTAAGGTAACTCAAAAGGCTTATATTTCTCTGCCTGAATTGTAAATACTGATAATCTTCATTAACTGGACGCCTTGTACCCTTCTTCACCTTGCTTCTTTTACTTGTTGAAACTTGTATCTACCTTCTAAATTTCTCATTTCTTTTCACCATATGGGTGGATAGATATTCTTGCCTTAGGACTCCCTATCAAGAAGCTTACATGTCTTAGTACACACATGTTCTGCTGAAGACCTCACATTTATCCATCAAAAGAATGATGCAAAATCGAGTTCCTCTAACTGAACTCTTCCACAACCACATGCAATCTCTTACCAAATGTCTTTCTAGATGTAGGTATCATTATATTACGAATAAGATAGAGTTTAGGAAATTGAGTTCTTACAACTGAGCTCTACCACACGATCTAGAGTAAGAAGAAAGAGTGACAGTCCTAAATGCCTTGTAGCCATTTGCTTATAAGTGTGGTGCACAACACACCCATAAACAAGACTCTACTAGACATTTCTTGTAGACTCCCAAGGACAGACTGCTCTGATACCACTTTTGTCATGACCCAAACTGATGGGCCGCGATGGGCACCCGGTACCTTACTCAACCGAGTACCAATGTAACGTATCTTTTCGTATCATTCTATTATAGCTAAATAAGATGGAAAGGCTGTCGTGATATAACTAGAATAAAACATGAGAGAATACTCGCCATAGGACCACCCAACATGTAATACGAACTTATATATATGACATACGCTATAAGACCAAAATGATCACTCGTATACTGAACATAGGCCGACAAGGCCATACAATCTTTCACGTGCATGAATTATGTCTATAAGCCTCTAAGAGTAGATAAATACCATAAAGGTCGGGACAGGGCTCCCTCATACTAATCAATACATGTCCAAATCATACTGACCAAGTAAGTAACTTCGGAGCAAATGGAGCGCACCAACACCCTGAGCTGATAGCCTACTTGGAGGACTCTCAACCTGTCTATCGGGACCTGCAGGCATGAAACGCAACATCCCCAGGCAAAAGGAACGTCAGTACAAATAATGTACCGAGTATGTAAGGAATGAAAATCAGTAAATAAAAGACATGAGATAAACATGGAGTAAAAGACTCAAAATGTAAGACAAAATAGCTTTGTGAATCATTTCATATTTATAAAGTCATGCATATGCATATAAATGTCATACCATGCATAGGTATATGCATACATAACATCATCAAGCCTCTGAGGGCATCTCATCATATCATCTGGGGCACTATGGGCAAATCATCAAGATATACTAGCTGATCAGGTTGTGGTGCGTATATAACGTCGTAACATTTCCCATATCCCATATACATATAATATATGTGTATATGACGCCATCTGGTCATGGGTTAATGTATTTGTATAAATGCATGAAATGCATAAAAAGTACGTTAATAAGATTTGTCGGAATGTCATAAGATCATTACGCCTTTGATTAATATCATGAAATAGACTTTAACTTACGCATTTTCTGAGACCCATGAACAGATGATAGAATAATAGGACACATGGGGAATCAAGAACATAGGCACCTCTAGCATTTCTATGAATAGGTCATTTATAAAATTTGTGCATTTGCTCATTTCGTTTGTATCGTATGGATCATGCCAAAAGAAAAGAAGGGATAGCCTTAACATACCTGAGTTGATTCTCTTAACAATCCCTCTAATACACGTCAATTTCAACAAAACTCATAACGGCGGATCGAAGAAGGGAAAAATCCGTATGATATTCTTGAGAAAGATTGTACCATGCTCTCTTAGAATCGAAAATCTCACGTTGCTATCGTATTAAGAAATTTCATATGAATTATTTTAGAAACTTCATTCGTTACTTGTTGAAGCTCTCATCCATCCCCCTTAATGAATTAGGGAGTTTCTTGTTATAGGTGTGGGGCCCATATTATAAGATGATTTGGCCAACCATTTCTTCTAAATATGCCACCTAACCTCATAATTCAAAGAGTCATTGTTTGGTTGATTAAGAATGGCGCTTGCTTCCACGTTGGGGAGATGTCTCCATTAAGCTTATCCACCTATTTAATTACCTTGTTAATCTTCCACTAAAAATAATTAATTAACCATTTACCAACATAATTAGGAATTATCTCAATTTACTTAAAATACTACTCACTTTTAACACACTTTATACATCATACTATCACGGTCATGTGGTACCTTGTATGGCACTAGTCCATAAATACGAAGTATTATAGCTTGGACCATATTTTATCCTAAATTGGCAATCTTTAATGAAGCTCATTTCCTTCAATTAGCTTACCCTCTCACCTTCACGAAACTTAATTGTCGCCTATTATAAATAGCACAAATGCTTATAACCTCAAAAATAATCTTATTCCCAAGCCTACGTCGATTAACTTACGACGAAACATTAACGTATGAAAATGCGGGATGTAACATCTCATTTTCGAGCTTTCATCAATTTACTTATGGCGTACTTTCACGTATAAAAATATGGGGTATAACACCTGCGAAATAAAAATATAACGAATCAGGGACTGATGACAAAAAGAAATGATATCAGATGTATCAGGGAAAAACTCTTACCATCATTTCGGGCCTCGTATCAACCCTTCGATAATTCCATCCAAGCCCGCTCAGAATACGGCCTCTGTAACACAAGGCCCTCGACCCATTCCTTAAGTTCAAGAACTGCTTCCGGCATTTGGGCCAAATCTGCGACACCAAAAACATCAATAAAGAAAAAAATAAGAGGGAAAACAACGAGATTAAACCTTCATGGTAAAGTACTACTTACGTTTCATGTTCCATTTCTCGAGAAATGGCATGTCTCCAGCAGGGATCAGGTCTGAAGTCTTTACTCGAACAAATCGGCCCATCCAACTTCGGTCCTGAGATTCATCTATGCTGGAGAACAGGGCCCTACTGGCCCAGCGAGCAAGCTTGATCAGCCAAGTGGGGGACTGTAGAGGCGCATAAGGTGGTCGAGGGTAAGGGACATCCCTCAATTTTTCTTACAAAAAAACGGAGGAGAATCACTATTCTCTATAAGTAGGGGTGGATCTAGACAAGAGTCACATCACACCTCTTGCAAAAGGCAATGATGATAGGGTCTAAGGGACCCAACGTGAAGGAATAAGTATAAACACATAGAAAAGCCTCCACGTGGGTAATGATTGATTCCTCGAGAAAAGGAACCACTACATTCTTATTGACCCAGTTGTAATCCTCTTTAACCTTTGTGAGGAGATATTCGGTCTGGTACCGAGGTCTGTCAACCTTAAAATCGGTAACAATAGGGCACCCTTCCGGAATGAATTCCTCAAGGTGAGGTTCTGCTGCAGCCCTGTTGCCAGCAGGTCGTGATGAAGAAGCGGCATCCTTTAGCGGTACGGTCTTAGAAGTTTTTGCCATTGAAGAACAGGAGAAAAGAGAATTAAGATGGTATGCAGTTTGATGAAAGTTCAAGAAATTTTGATGCAAGAGTTGTAAATAAAAGGGAATTTTGAAGAAAAAACATGAATAAGAGGAGCTTTGAACGTAAAAGTTTGAATGAGGAAAAGCTAGGGTACTTATAGCTTGTTGGTGATGGTTCAGAATCGATAGTGGCCAACCAGCAACTAACAGGCATTTAATACCTGGTAACTGTACCGACGGGACATTTCGGGATTCGCTTATCGCTTACGTCACACCTGGATGTCTCAATGACCAATCATCGCTTACATCATGGACCATCGATACGGGATTCGAAAATTCATATCGTTTCTCGGCATCTTATCTCCGAAAAATGAGAGGACTATCTGTATACAGTAAAATCAGGCCCACTCCTTTGACAAGCTAATCGTTCCTGGAATGTGATAGATTAAGGTTAGACCTTGAACCCATGTCGAACTGAGATATGAGGTTATGATGTCAAAGCTCGAGCCCCCGGGACCAAACAAAATCGAGATCGAGGGAAATTTACTGAGCCGGATAACAGAAAGATGAAATATCCACGATCGAACATAGATCACGGCAGAGATCTCGGCATGTATCAAGGATAGGCCGATTAATTAGCCAATCATGATATTTCTTACTTCATTTAGAACTATATCAAGAGTAGGACTCCCCTCCTATATAAAGGGGGTCTGATCATTTGTAAAACACATCACATTTATGCAATACAAATCAATACACTGTTTTTCTAGCTTTCATTATCTTGTTAGTTTGTTCTTATATTATTTGAAACTTCTCTTGGTTCAAGGGTGATCAAACTCGAGGTCTAAGGCTATTCGATTCGTTTGGTTTGCATTTATTTCCTTTATAGTCAATTTCAATATTAACATGTTTTCTCAATTTGTGCCAAGTTATATCACGTATCCTTAAAACCGCGTATAAATTTAATTGTTATCTATTTCTAGGGTAAACAGAGAAGCACCAATGCAGCGAAGTAGAAGAAACGAAGAAATTCCACTAAAAATATCTTCTGGTCGGTCTTCCCAACTATCTAAGGCTTGTAGAGTAATATTCTCTGTTCAATCAGAGGGCTAATTTGTTCGACTAAGCGATCTTTTTTTTCTATAATCTTGTCCAATTCAAGTTAATCCAAGGCTCTTTCGATCTCGGGTTGCTCCCTGGCCATTAACAAGTTCCTATGTTCTACTGACAACTAGCATTGTGATTTTTCCTTTGGACACCAGATTAAAACTGAAGAAAAAGAAAGAGAACCAGAGGTGATACTAAAATTTAATATGAAAGAACTGGCGCCGAGAAAAAAGGGTAAGTATAAGGAAAAGAGAAAAAATGTAAAAAACTAGGGGTGTGTTTGGTATGAAGTAAAATATTTTTCAATCTCTCATGTTTGGTTGGCTTAAATGTTTTGAAAATTATTTTCCTCATAAATTCATTTCCTTCAATTGGAGAAAAATATTTTCCCTATCAAGGGAGGGGAAAACACTTTCCAAAATTCTTTTTCAATCTTATCCACCACCCAACCCCACCTCCACTCCCACCCTACCACTGACCCCACCCTAAATATAAATATTATTAAGAGTATTTTCTTTTCATGTTGTAGATAAAGTACTTTCTTTTTATTTAAAAAATAATTTTTTTTCATAATGTAAAAAAAGGTATTTCTTTCATTTCAATCAAAAGATTACTTTGTTTTCATGATGTAGAAAAAATAATTTCTTTTATTTCAACAAAATGATACAGTAAAAAGTATTTTCTTTCCTTTTTTTGAGGATAAAAGGTACTTTATATTACTAATAAGAACTAGGGTGCGAGACCCATTTGTTTGTGATCGCTACAAAGGCCATGATGGGCTATAGTTATGCCTTCTAAGGCATTGTCATTTCCTAATGCAACCAAATTACAACACATTGAAGTAGAACATTGTCTTGCATAAATAATACCATCATGATCTTTGTGATAGGCATCTATTATAAAGTCTGGTGGTAAAACAAACAAGCATAAATTATTAAAGCTAGATTTCATAAAAGCTGCTTTTGCCAGTTGATGTGCTACCATGTTCCCTTCACGAAAGTTATGCCTCGCTGTGATCTCCCCCAGTAGAAGTGCCTTCTCCATTAACCACCTTCATTCATATATCAAATCATTGTAAGTTGGATAATCATCGTGGAGAAATCGTATAACTTCCATGGCATCCGTTTCTACTTCAACTGGGAAGCTTTTCTCCTTTATAATTAGTTGAAGTACATGCCGTAACGCTTGTAATTCTTCTTGGATTAGTGATGCTGCATGGATTTATTTTATATTTTTTTTTTCGTATCACTCCGCTGATTCCCGCCTGTAGGAAATTGATCCTAAAGGCACCATCAATGTTGATCTTGTATCAATCTATTTCACGAGCCTGTCACTTGACATTAATATTTAGTTTTATATTTTTATTAGTAGCCCTAGAAGTTAATTGATTGTATTCAATAGCTTGGTCAATAACTCTTCTAGTATTGATGTGGTTAGTGGTATTGTTTTGGTTGTTGTGGTTCCTATTGGTCCAGATGGCCCATAGGGCAAACAGGAATATGTCCTCCCATGTGATGTATTTCTTGATCAATGTGGGATTTACATTCCTGAGTATATCAACCCAGTGTGTTGTATGTATTTGGGGATTGGAATTTACTCCCATGGATTGTCTAAAAGTTCGAGTAATGCTACATTCCCAGAATATATAGATTAGAGTCCCATTGGTGTTCTTACATATAGGGCAATGAGGACCAATATTTACACCAATTTTGCTTAGGTAAGCTCTGGCAGGAAGTCGTTTATGGTAGCATTTCCATAGAAAAAATTTAATCTTGTTAGGGCATTTGAGGCCCCATATCCAATTGAAATTGAGGTTTGGACAAGTTTGGTCATCAATTAGCTTATAGCAAGAATTTGTGGAAAATATACCACTAGGATTTATGCCCCATATGAGATTATTGGGAGGAGTAATATGCTTGTTGGGGTTTAATGCGTAGATTTTGTTGGCTATGCTTTGGGGTAGGTCAAAGGATATTTTCCTTAGATGCCAAGACTCATTATCACAAATATCCTTAATTTTAAACAATCTTCATTAGGATATAAAGGGCCTATAATGTTACTACGAAGGTTGGGAATATTTGGGATCCAGTTTGTGTTCCATATATTAAGATTTGAATGTTGGTGTATTGTCCACCTTATGCCCTTATTACAAACAGTTTATCCGTTAAGGAGACTGTTCCAAGTGTTCGAGCCACTCTTAAAATTTCTACGTTTTTCATATAAACTAATAAGTACTTTAGCCCAAAGAGAGGAAGGATTATTTAGAATTCTCCAGGCTAGGATGGTTAGTAGGGCTACGTTCTTAGATTTAGATTTTTTAATACCTAGACCACCTAGATCTTTTGTAGTAGTAACAGTGTTCCACCCAATTAAGTGTATCTTTTTCTTTTCCCTTGTAGTGCCCCATAGGAAATCTATTTAAATTTTGTCTATTTCTTTAAGAGTTTTGGTCGGTAGAAAGTAAATTTGCATTAGGTGATTTGGTATGGTATTGAGAGTGGAGGATACTAAGGTGCACCTACCTACCATACTTAACAACCTAGAATTCCAATTATTTAATTTTGCACGTCTTTTATCAATTAGAGATTGATAATCCCTGTGCTTAGGGTTAGTGTTTAGCATGGGAAAACCTAAGTATGTACCGAAGCAATTACTAATTTTGATATCAAAGATACTCATTTCCATGTCTTTAGTAGGTTCTTTGCAATACTTGGACACTAAAATCTTGGATTTATCCTTATTGATATTTAATCCAGAGAGGCAACCAAAAATTCTCCATGATTCTCCACATTGTATTGAATGCTTTGGTATTGGCTTGACCCATTAAAGGGAGATCATCCGCAAAGAATAGGTGAGATAAGGGAGGACTTTTAGGGTTTAGTTTTATAGGGTCTTAATTCCCTGTATCCACTTGATTTTCAATATTTTTTTAAAGCATATTCATGTACAATATGAATAAGTAAGGTGACATAGGGTCTCTCTATCTAATACCCCTTGTAGGGTGAAATTATTTTGTTCTGTTACCATTAACTAGTATGGAAATGGTACTTGTAGTGATGCAGCTAAGTATTAGGGCTGAAATATTAGGGGAAAATTGAAAACTTTTAGGGTCATGTAGATGTATGACCATTCTAATTTATCAAATACATTTTCTAGGTCAATCTTAAGGATTAGACTCTCCCTTCCTTTAGTGGAGTTGAACTATTTTATTACTTCTTGGATGATAATGGCAATGTCACTAGCCCTCCTATTTTTTAGGATGATAGCTTGTTAACTATTGATTATGTGTTGTAGGTACGGCTTAATTCAATTGGCAATAACTTTAGTTATAATTTTGTAAATGGTGTTACACATGCTAATAGGCCTAAAGTTTTTTAGGTTGTTGGCATTGTTAAATTTAGGAATTAAGCATAGGTATGTTTTGTTAATATCATGAGGCATTGTTTTTGTGTGGAAAATGTTTTGGCAAATATTTATGACCTTGTTTCCTATAATGTGCCAAATACTTTAGAAAAATAACGGGCGTAACCCATCAGGGCCCGGGGATTTGTAAGGTTTAAAGGAGAACACAACTTTTCTTAATTTCATAATTTCTTAAGGGTTTATCTAGACTCGATAGATCAATATTCGAAAAACTAGCCTTGTCTTTTTTAATTATTGACCAATCAATTTTTTCATGGGAGGTAGTGAATATGCTTGATAAGTAAGTTGTTGTATAGTTCATTAGGGTGATTTGGTCCTCAATCCAATTTCCAGAATTGTCTTTGAAGAAGACAATGTTGTTTCTCTTCCTCCTATTGGTGGCTTTAATATGGAAAATTTTGGTATTGGCATCATCATCATTTAACCAATTAACCCTAGAACGCAATTTCCAGTATTCTTCTTCCTCTTGTATAATGGTATTATAATCATCAATAAGATTTGATTCTAGATTCCTAAGATAGTGGCTAGTTGCATAGCTATGCGAATTTTGGATACCATCAATTCTTTTCAAAAGAATATTTTTTTTAGCAAAAATGTTACCAAAGGTAACTTTTTTCCATTCTAAGACATTATTTTTTAAAAACTTCGTACCTTCGACTAAGTTTTTATTTTTCCAACTATGTGACTCAATTCTAGTAAAATCCGGATGGGAGCACCAAAAAGTTTATATCCTAAAGGCCATGTCATGACTAGTATTAATTCTATTATTAAGGTTGATGAGGATAGTGTTATGGTCCGAGTGAATTTTAGGGAGGTGAGTTATGGTAACATTAGGAAAAGATTGTAACCATTCTTCATTAGAATATACCCTATCTAATCTTTTCATTATTAGACCATTTTCTCTTTTACGATGGTCGGACCATGTGTATCTGCATCCCTTAAAACCTAAGTCAACTAGATTACATTGATTAAGGCAGTCGATTAATGACTTGGCACATTTTTGGTTTATGATTCTGCCACCAAACTTGTCCCCTGAATTTAAAACTTCATTGAAGTCACCCCTATCAACCAAGGCCCTTTATAGTAATCAAATACACTTCTTAGATTATTCCATAACAAGTTTCTATGAATAATATCATTGCTAGTGTAAATTGCACTAAACAACCAAGAAATTTTTTTAGGTTTTACCTTGATCATTGCATGTATTGTCTGCCCCTTCCTAGTGAAGTTGTTGACAGCCACCATGTCATGATTCCATAAAATCACCAAACCACTAGCTTTCCTAATTGTAGGGACCTTAATTAACTCAGTGAAGTTGAACTCCTCTAGGATAGAAGTGTGACTAGATATTTTGGTCTCCAACAAATCAACTAGACAAGGCCTATGGGTGTCCATAAGCTCTCTAAAGTGCCTCTTAAAGTTTAAGCTCTCTAAAGTGCCTCTTAAAGTTTGCATGTTAGCTCCTCTAACATTCCAAATTATGAAGTTGTTTTGTTGATTCATGGGATGGTTGTTGGTTGGGTTGGTGTTGTAATTCCTCCTGAGGGAGGGAACTAGTATCACTATATTTTTCCCCACTGTAGGATCTTGTGGAGGCCTTATGTCTAGTGAGCACTTGTAAAGTGTCACTGGGCAGCTGAAGATAGACTTCCTGTCTAGCATCTCCTTGAATATGAGTATTTTTACCTCGCTTAGGCTTGAAAATTCTATTGATTGTTCCTCCTGGAGCCCTTACTGATTTTGCATGTTTGGTGTTTGTGCTAGGTCGTCCATTGGATCTAGTTGTGGATCTAGTTGTTGGTCTAGAAAGTGTTGAGCATTCCATTAAGTGAAGATTGGGTTCAATAGCATTAGATCTTTCGAATCAAAAAAAGGAAGATTCAGAGGTGGGTTTTGTGGCATTTGTTTGTTGGAGTTTCTTGGTATGTTCCACATGTGTTGCATGGTATTCACTAGGTTTTGGTTCATCAAAGGTGCCAATTATTGTAGAATGTTTTTCGTCCACATTTGGTTGATGTAATTGTTCATGGCCAGGGTCATTCCCTCAGATATTAGTTGTGCAAGGTAGTCGTTGTTTTGGATTATCAATATGGATTCTTGTCCATTGATCATCATGCTGAAAGACACGGCATGGCCTTGTAGACTTTATTCCACACACGATTGTGGTACATGGTTTGGTGGATTCGGAGCTTGGTCATAGATCACAGGATTGGAGGGAAGATGGGGAGGTAGGGGTGGGAGGTTGTTCATGGTTTGTTGTCGAGTGACGTGGAACAATTGAATGAGACGGTATCTTCTCCTTAGGGTCAGTGGAGTTCTTGGCATTTTTTGGATGTTCTTGGATTATATTTGGGGTGCCGTCTATGGAATTTGGAGGATTTGTAATGATTATATCTATTTCAATGGGATTTGAGGGAGATAGCGTGTGAGATTTATGCAAATCTTGCATGGATATGGACCATGCCACTTGGCTCCTTTTGTCTTCCATGTGTTGAATTTAGGATTGGTTGGTGGTGGTAATTTTTTCATGTTGGGTATTAGTAGATTTGTTTTTATTAGTAGGGCTATTGTAAATAGAGTGATTATTTTTTTCTTGGTGAGCCCGATTAGGGTGTGCTTGATTTTGTTCCAAGTTAGTAATATTAAGCACCAGCATTGGGCCATCATCATGGTAAGTAGAGTGTGCCACGTTTTGGACACTTGTAACGTGAAGAGACATTTTATCATGCAAAATGTTGGAGTTTTGATTAATTTTTAATTCATTCTTTTCCAAAACCTTGTGCTTTCCTAGTATATTAGCAAAACCACTATCTCCTCTAGAGGATGGATTGTTACTTTGATTTTGAACAATTTTCTGTTTGTCATCAGTGTTGTCGACTGGAAATCCATTTACCACTGCATAAAGGTTAGCTAGGATTTGTTTGTTGACATAATTTAATGGTTCAGTGTTGAGATACTTACCAGATGAAGCATCATATATGCAGACATTAATACCTAGGGCTATTGACGGGCTAGCCATATCTTTGGATTGATTGATTGCTTTTGATTTGCCTTTTTTGGAAAGGAAACCGTCAGCCACTCCTGGACAGTTTCTTGCATGGATTGTGGTGTCCCCAATGGTGGTTTCTCTCCCTTTTACTTGATTGGTTGAGCGGGAAAAGGAATCTTTTGCATGTGTGTCCCAGCCTGTCGCATGCTTTGCATAGGATATCAACTTCTTCATATATGATAGGCTGCTTATGATGGTCAATCATTAAGAAATTTTGGACTGGTTGCTCCATAATTCCACACACAACCTTTCATATCTTCCCCGTAGTGTGGATGATGTGCATGCATCCACTTTGAGTAATTTACCAATGCAATTCCCAATTTTGGTTAGGATAACTCCATTGTAAAATTTTGTGGGAATTTTACAAACGTACCCAAACTGCGGTGTAGCTTTGTTGTGCTTCCTTTGCTACAAAATTTGGCACCCATTTTTGAACTGATAGGAAAAAATCATTGATGAACCAAGGTTCATGTTGAAGGATCTTGGTCATATTATCGTTCTTTGCCAACTTTACCGTATAGTGATCTTCTCCGAAATCAATTAGTGAAAAGTTTTCATTTATTTTCCACAAGTCTTGGATTTTCTTTTTTAGATAGTGGTGCACTAGCCGCTTGCCCATGAGTTTTATGATGACGGAGTATTTTCAAGGATTGTACATGCGTTTCTTGTCATCATCCGTTAGGATTATTTGTTTCATTTTTTGGGACAGCTCCACTGATTCCATGGCTTCCAATTTTGGTGGTTGAAAGTCCATTGAAATTGTTGGGGTATCGTTTTCTTAGCCTGAAGCAGGGAATATGAGTGTGAGGGATTATAACCATAAGTTTAATTCTTTGGCGAGGTATGCACCAGATATCGTGCGTACTATGAGTGCTAGAGTTCATCATTATGTGGATGGTTTGGGGGATCATCTGATTAGAGACTGTAGGGTAGCATCCCTATCGGATGATGTAGATATTTCCCGCATACAGGCTTTCGCTCAGACTACAGAGGACCTTTCCCGTCGGATTCGTGATACTCGCAGGGATAGGGAGCAGAGTAAGAGGGCTCGTACTATGGGGTCTTATAGGGAGCCACGGGGTGATTTTAGGCCCCCACTCCATCAATATCCACCTCGGTCAGCAGGTAGTTTCCCACCATAGATACAGGGCCAGCGGTTTGATCGTTATATTCAGTCAGTCGGGGCAGAACTCAGGCCAACCTGAGGGCTGTCGACACGAGCGTTCCGCACAGATGAGACAACCTACTCCTCCATGTACTCAGTGCGGTAAGCTGCACACCGGGAAGTGTATACAGGGTTCGAGTGGATGTTATCATTGTGGGCAGACAGGACATTTTATTAGCCGGTGCCCGGGGTTAGGTAGAGGTGCACCAGCTCAGCCTTCAGGATCCACAGCAGCCTCTTCACCCTTAATCCGCGCTCCCCGACCAGGTCCACAATCTACTCAGGGACGTGGTAGGGGGAGAGGTGGAGGAGACACCTCAGGTTCTAGTGGTGGCCAGAACCGCTTTTATGCACTCACAGGCCGACAAGATTTAGAGGCATCCCCAGACGTTGTCACAGGTGCATTGACAATCCATTCTCATGCCATTTATGCATTGATAGATACCGGCTCTACATTTTCATATATTACTCCATTTATTGCTGGTAAGCTTGACATGAGATCTGAGTTGTTTCCATAGTCAGTTGAGGTGTCTACGCCAGTTGGCGACTCTATTATAGCTAATCATGTCTATCGAGGTTGTACAGTGTTAATTAATGACCGTCTAACTTCTGCTAATTTAGTTGAATTGGTTATGCTAGACTTCGATGTCATTATGGGTATGTATTGGTTGGCAGCTTGTTATGCTAATATTGATTGTCGTGCAAAGTTGGTCCGATTTCATTTTCCTGGTGAGCCTGTCCTTGAATGGAAAGGTAATGCAGCCACGCCCAAGGGTAAGTTTATCAGGGATATAGATAAGGAGCCAGCGACTCTTCAGTTGGTTCCTATTGTGAATGAATTCCCGACGGTATTCCCTGACGAGCTTCCAGGAATTCCCCTGTGTGTGTTGCGTTAACGAAGAATTCATGTTGGAGTAGTTTATCCTTGTAGGATAGTGTATTAGGGGATTGTAGTTTGTTGTATCAGGGGGTTTTGGTGGAATTTGATTTTGATTTCCTGATTCTTGTTCTAGTGAGAGGTCACTCATTCTCACTCGTCCCTAGTTTCGTTTATTAAATAGTTATATACAAAAAGTATTTTCTTTCATTTCAACAAAATGTATTTCTTTTCATGATGTAGAAAAAGTATCTCTATCTCTTCAGGTAGGGGTAAGGTCTGCGTACAGACTACCCTCCCCATATCCCACTTGTGAGATTATACTGCGTATGTTGTTGTTGTTGATGTAGAAAAAGTATTTTCTTTCATTTCTACAAACTGAGTATATCATGATATAGAAAAATTATTTTTCTAAAGAAATATTTTCTACTCTCTAACCAAACACTAGAAAATATTTTTCGAAAAAAGCTTTTCACTCACCAACCAAACAAGAGAAAATAAGTGATAAAACTAACTATATCTACTCTCCAACCAAACACTAGTAATTTTTTTGCTCATGAATCAAATAATTGAAAGTTGACTACAATCAGGACGGACCCACGTGGTGCTAAGCAGGTTTAACTGAACCCGCTTCATCGAAAAATAATATTGTATATATGTATAAATTACGATTAAAATAGCGTAAATTATGTATAAAAATTATATTTGAACCTACTTGACCAAATCTTCGTTCTTGAAAAAATGGTCAAACGGGTTCATAATATTAGTTAGGTCTTGTCATCGAATCCTTTCGTCTTATGTGCCTACTTTCTTTTTTTTGTATAAATTGCAACAAGAGCCACAAAAAGAAAAGGAGACCGTAATGATAGCACCATAGCTGGATATAACTGTCTTTGCAATCAAAGTAAATTATTTACCTTGTATGTATATTGCAGTTTTCTTTATTTTAATTTATAGTTATTTTCTTTACATAAATTCAATAAAAATTATATTAAAGTTTATTTTAGTCCAGAAGGTAATTTTAGTTCTCCCTTTCATAAAATTTGCTATGACTTGCACAGTTTAAGCCTTGTGCATATTGACGAAACATCCCTACACCCAGTTCCTCCATCACAATCCATCAGAATAAATCACCTTAATCCCCCTTCATCCGCCCAAGCCCTATTAACTAACAGCCTTCTACACCCATCTCTCATTACATGCCCCATCACACACACCACTATTGACCTTTCAGATGAAGTTGACATCACTAAAGATGAAGACTCCTTTGTCCCTATCACCACTAGGGACAAAACGAGACTATACTTACCTTGGAAACATTCTGTTATCATCAAAGTCTTTGGAAGAAAAGTTGGACACTAAATACTCAAAAAAAATCTATCTCAACTATGGAAACCTACTGAACCAATACACCTCATTAATCTAAGATCCGATTTCTACCTTATAAAGTTTCAAAAGGAGGAAAATATTTCTATCGCTTTGTATGGTGGACCTTGGTTCATCTATAACTACTTCCTCTCAGTAAGAAAGTGGGAGCCGAAATTCATTGCTTCCTCCACCCATCTCACGTATTCTGCAATCTGGATCAGACTTCCAGAGTTACCTACAGAATTATACGACATAGAAATCTTACAAAGAGTGGGTACAAAAATTGGAAAATTATTGAAGGTCGACACCTGCACGTCCACTACCACTAGAGGCCACTATGCTAGGATCTGTATCGAAGTTCCATTGGAAAACCACTTAAAACACATGCCTTTATAGGTACCCATCGACAACAAATTCTCTATGAAGGTTTGTACCTTTTATGTACACTCTGTGGCCGTTTAGGTCACGTAGGTTTACACTAACCACATCATGTAATAACCACGACCTCCCTATCACAAACAAACACCCAAACCTATACTACTACCAATACCACACCCTCTACCACAGTCGCACCACCACACCCCTCTTCCCCTCCCAGAAACACCCCAGAGTTAGAAGGTGATTGGAAGCTCGTCAGCTTCAGATCAAAATCTACTACCACTACTAAACCACAACAGTCTAGACGAGTATCTCAGTCTACCACAATGCACACACAGCCCCAACTTCCTGCCCCACGAACACACAACACCATAACTGTCCAACCATTACACTCGCGACCATCCCCCTTACGCCCCCCATAGGTCACAACCAACAACAAATGACTTTTGTACCCCGCCAAAATTATTTAATCCCATGCACCTCGACAGCCTCATGGAAATTGAAAACCCATCCCAATTAGGCCATGACAATACTTCCTTAGGCCCAGAAATTGAAATAAGCCCACAAACACAAACCACCCACAATTCTCTATGCACCGTCCTAGCACAAATTACTTTTACCAATAATCTGACAGTATTACCTTCCACCCTTAGACAACAACCATCCAAATCATCACTTCCTTTACACTCAACGTGCCACGTGGATTCACAACTGACACGTTCTCCTACCACAGTTTTACCACAACTTCACACAACCATCGGCCAATCTACTCATCCAAAGCCCACTACTAGCCCAATCCATCAATACTAACCTATCCCACTATCCATCCCACCATCAATTCCCCTACTAGCCCTAAACCACGTGATCCTGTCCCAATAACATCACCTCCATCCATCACAAAATCACATCAACCGAATCCCTCAACCTCTAATACAATTCCCTGCCCACGCTCTCATCATTAGATCCCACACATAAAATATCCCACCCAAGTAACGTACCAACTCATATATCACCTCCATTGCAAGATGAATTACCTCCCCATCAACACTCAACACAGGCGAACATTGTCCTTCTCGACAACCAACTTCTTCATCAACCTCACATACTACACAACATACAAATGCAGAATCCCAACTTCAACCCAAGTTTACCACCTCCAATCTACATGTCCCAATACCCACTAGTGCAAGCCCACCACCAGTCCTGGCTCGAGATGGTGTTACAAAATGATGCTCTCACATTCACGATGGAACTCAATCATCAGGATGTGATTATTTTGATTCAAAACCCACTGGACATAGCCTAGATGTTAACGGAGGGCATGCAGCTCTGCATGAACCTCTACAGTCAATACCTATGGTCCATGCATCCCCCATCTCTTATGAACCACTACCAAACATCCCCACCCCCTATACCACCACAGATCCACCCCC